>JACXGM010025148.1:0-15427 GCA_016801145.1 Umbra pygmaea | reverse complement strand
TTTTGAAAGGTGGGGAGATATAGGTAATGAGGAGCGAAATATACCGGCTGTCTGTTTTGCATCTGCAACGCGTTCTTCGTTTAAAATGACAACCCTTGGACATTTATGGTGACTGTGATATTAACTTGCGCTTTCATTTTTTCATGTACAGAAACGTATAACGCTATCGTATTGGGAAGCATCTATTATTTTATCGGCTTTAATTCATCATGCTCCTCGGAGCGGACCGTAATGATAATTTCAATGAAATGGGAGCGCTCGGCAGTTATTGTAGCCTATAGTTAGTAACATAATGCATAGCAAGTGTTATCAACATTTTGTTTTGTGTTAATGAAATATAGCCCTTATTTGCAATAGGCCTCCTGTAAGCAACAACCTTGTTCCAGATTGTCAACGACCCAGCAAACATGGAGCTGGCGGACCACTGGCGGTTACAGCTGACGGTCCGCTAGCTTTTTGCTCATCGTTTAACGGGTGGTCCGCCAGCGGGAGTGTTGGCAAATGAGCGGTCTTCCGGCGGGTGAGCAGAGTTTTAGACAGAAGTCCTCTATGCACTCATACTGTTGTTCCAGTTAGTCCATTGGCTGCGTATACGGGCTATATCCTAGTCTAGTCTTATGTTCTAGGTATCTATCTAATAAAAAATATTTTAAACTATTTACAAATTTGGTTACAACAACATTCAAATACAATACAAACACAGTTAAGTTTATTAAAAAATTCAAAACTGAATTCAGTTCTAAAATATATACTAAAGAAAAAAGCTTGTCTTTTTTTACTTTAGACTATTTTTCAAGGTCTAAAACGGTGTTCACCTGCTGGTGGACCTCTTGGCCGACAGTGGACCGCTGGTTAAACGATGAGCAAACCGCCTGGCGGACCACCAGCTCTGCCTCTGCTGGTCCGCCTGTGTCCCGCCAGCTCTATGCTAGCTGGGGAGTGTTTTCATTCTATAATTTGACAACTCGGTAAACACTGCATCAAGGCAAATTTCCTTTGATTGAAAACAGAAAGTGAAAACTTCTGCGACAAATTTTCTGCGACAATATTTTGGTTGGTGTGGACTTTACGTGTGTGAAAATGAAAGTGAAACCAAACGTCGACACAGCTTTAGGAAACGAACTACTGTAGTTTCATCGTATCGTTTAGTGTGGACTTGCACCCGAGTGAACTTGTACGCAAAGCTGGTGCACCCGGCAGCTGTTGTTGATCTGTTCTGTATGCTGTTTAGACATTAAAACAAATCCGTGAAAAAAAATGTTTGTATATTTAACGGGTTACAGACACTCGTCAATTTAATGTTTTATTTAAATCCAATTGAATCTTATAATCTCATCAGTTAACGGTTAATAATCGGTTAACGAGTTCCGGTTGTCGGTCAGGAAAATTACCCGAAATGAGCATCCCTAAGTTCTACGTATTGTTGTTCCTGTTCAAGCCACTGTGTTAAAAAAGAAATTAATCATCTGTGTGTCTAGAAAATGAACAGTTTGATTTGTGATGAAGAAATGGCTTGCCGGTCTACCCAAACACATTTCTCCAGCCAAATGCCAGGCCCACAAATGTTTGTTTTCTGGGTCTGGCTACGACCATTTCTAAAATGTGAATACATTCCAACTGCAGTGATTGGGCCCAGAAGCTGACTTGGTTTGGACCAGAGGTGAAACACGTGTGGGTTAAGCAGCGTTTTTGGAAATATGGGATGATGCAATCGCTGATGACATAGTTGTGTACAACACCCGTCCTTTTGACATCACCTCAACAACTCCTGCAGAAGGGGTCTTAACTAAAACATCTAGCTAACTAAAACTAAAACAGAGGAAAGTGTCAGTTTTAAGTCATCAGGCAAGTCGTGATGTTCCTGTGACCTCACAGATGTTGTTCTAAGATTACAACTTTAACGAAGGTGAGTAGTTAATAGTGTTATACTTGGGGTTTAGGTTATAGGATTAGGGTAATGATTAAGTTCACTTTAGACATCCTAAGGGTAGGGGAATATTATTTTAGAGTTTGAAAAACGATAGAAAAACAAACGTGTGTGTGTTAGGATAAAGGCAGGGGTTTGTTAAAGATGGTATGGTAGCTTCAATGTACAGTTGTGCTCATAAGTTTGCATACCCTGGCAGATATTGTCAACTTTTAGCATTTATTTTGACTGTTATAAGGATAGTGATCATATGAAGCTATTAATTATCACACAGTTGTTTGGCACCTTTACTGATAACAGAAATCACCCAAATGGCCCTGATCAAAAGTTGACATACCCTTGAATGTTTGGCCTTGTTACAGACACACAAGGTGACACACAGAGGATAAAATGGCAATTAAAGGTAGATTTTCACACCTGTGGCATTTTATATTGCAATTAGTGTCTTTGTAGAAATAGTCAAGAGTTTGTTAGCTCTCACATGGATGAACTGAGCAGGCTAGATACTGAGCCATGTGAAGCAGAAATAAATGTCAGAAGACTTATTTTCTGTTGTTGTCGGAAGACCTCAAACTTGTCCTTGTCAGTATGGAGCAAATAGAAACCCAAAACCACATGATATCCCATTGACATTGTCCAAAGAAAATGGTAAATCCTCCTTTTCTTTAAACATGCATTTCAAAGTTTAACAAAACGGAAATTTGAGACAATGTTTAGGTTTGTTGCTAGCTTGTTAACAGTTTGTTGCTAGCTTGTTAACTTATTGCTAACATTAGCTGTTATGCTAGCTGGTTAGTAAGCCTGTATAATCACCAGAAGATATCTGACAACAATAAAGAGAACATTTTGTATTCACCGTTAACAGGTAATTTAATAGAGCTAGCTACCGTAACAGTTGTCAGAGCCTTTGTGACTGAATGTGAAGAATTAACCTGCACATGGATGTTATAATCTACTTCTGTCACAAAAGGTTTTCAGATGCGATTGCTAACCTACAGTACATAAAGAGGAATGCCAAATAAATTGATGCACAAATGGATCAGGTGGTTCGGGGATTATATAAACAATGCTAAGTTGCTTTTATAGTGGACATACTGTGAATCTAACATGAAAGAACTGTAATTAAACCAACGTTACTTGACGTTGGTCTGGGAAGCCTCATGGCCACTGAGCCTGCATCACCTTGTTAATCAGCAGGGATTTCCTGATTGCTCTCATGACATCCTTAGGTGGCTTTTTTCCATAGGTCTGAAAAATTATTTAAATCTACCAATTTTTAAAATACACAATTTTATCGTTTAATTAGGGTCTTATTGACCTAGGCACACCAAAGTGTATTTTAATGACTAGTAATAATTTAAACTACTAGGAAAGAAACAAACCATGAATATAGGACCGGATTTGAGTCCGTTTTCTAGTTAATTCCAGTAAATATTTTTCTCTTCCTGCTGTTTCCAACCCACATCGAACTCTGCATCCAGTCATTTAAGCAGCACAGTTCCTCCTGCTGGAAAACCCGCCAGAATGACTTGGTAGAGGATGTCTAGGAGGAGGTCCTGCAGCAGTCTTCAACTCTACTGAATCCATGGGGAGTTAAGATTACATGACTGTATTTGTAATATTGGATAACAGGAAAGTAGGGAAGGGTGAAAACTGAGTAAAAATATTGATAAATGTAGAGTAACTAGCTAGATTGAGCTTACATAGGCTAATTTCTATTATTAAAAATACTCATTCTGAAATGTAAAAGAAAGTAAGCAGTTAGCATGTGCCATAATGTCAGCGTTTCATGCTTTCAGCCATTGACTTCCTGTGGTTGAACTGTGCCCCTGGCTACATGCGTTCATGTTTTGTGTTGTGTGAGGGTTTATCTGAGAGGCTTATTCTTAAACCCGGCCATCGAAACCCAGTTATGTGATTTTGTCTGTCTAAAGACCGCCCACTTCGAATTGGCCTAAAATAATTGTGCACTGTTACGTTACCTCAGGTTCAGGGTTTCCAAGACTAATAATCAGTCATCTAACATGCTAGAGGTGGTTGTGAGGTGTAGCTGAAAGTGTTTGGCTCTGAGTGTTGAACTGTGTCCTCCTGCCAGTTAAAGAGTAAGCCAACGTGGGAGGTTGCTGCTGTGTGTGTGTGTGTGTGTGTGTGTGTGCGTGTGTGTGTGTGTGTGTGTGTGTGTGTGCGTGCGTGCGTGTGTGCGTGCGTGTGTGCGTGTGTGTGTGTGTCTCTCTCTCTCTTTCACTCATACACACACTGAAAAAGCCGCACACAATTAAGGATATTTAGCCTCAGACAGGGTGCTCATGGGGGTATTGTTGGAGGCTGATATGGAAATTTGTCTTGTGGTCTTCACTCATTGGTATTGGCTGGTTTTCTTAGCTTCAAGTTCATGTGTGCTATTATTAGAGACAGTTCAGTCCTGGGAATGTTGTCCTCTCCGGAAAAACAAATGACACTCTTCCCCCGTTTCTCCCTCTCTAAGAGAACGAGACTGACTCTTTCCCAGAGTTTCTTCCTCTTGGCTGTTGGTACTCCTTTTAACCATGTTTAGTTAGCAAATACTTCAGCCATTCAAGGGCATTCTGTAAAGAGGGGCAATAACCGAAACAGCTCAAGAAATACCCGCATAGTTTCTGGGATTTAATAATAAAGCTTGTATCTGTTCCATCAAAATATCTCATCTGTCCCTCCCTCCCTTACACACTCTCTCTCCTGCCGAAATCTTTATTTATTTTCTTCCTGCCTGGCATGGTGGCTTACTTCTTAATGCAAGTCATTTTCCAGCCTCTACAAACACACACATACAGGTACCACACATTTTCCACACACATACCAAACACCACAAACTACAGACAGATACATGAAAAATACACCACACATACATACACTCAGTACTACACTATACACACATGCACCACACATTCTACTCACATAAACTCTTCAAAACACTTAAGTGAGAAAATAACTCTGGGTTCCAAACTAAACAATGCAATAAAACAGTTGGTAGGCTTTGTGTGTGTGTGTGTGTGTGTGTGTGTGTGTGTGTGTGTGTGTGTGTGTGTGTGTGTGTGTGTGTGTGTGTGTGTGTGTGTGTGTACACCTGGATTCTTCAGTTTCATTCCTTTCATTTGGACCTGAGCCCAACAGAGCAAGCGAAGAGCAGGAGGCTGGAAAAAGAACCAGCAGACAGTAGGCAAGCACTTCAACTTCTTCTCATTCCTGCTCTGTCACGGCAGAAATGCTAAGGTTATTTTTGTCCCTTCAGAGGCTCCATTTCCATCAAATAGACTGATGTGATGTTCGCTCTCCTCTCTTATTCCCCCTCTCTATTCCAGATTGTTCTTCTGTCTCTTACTGGAGTCCAAAGATTTAAAGATCTCTCTTGAAGTGTCAGTGTTTGGATTTAGTTTTTTGGGGAGGTGAAATCTGATATTGTTAGTAGTCCTGGTTGTGAGACCCTCACCACACAGCTCAGTTGGCATCAACGTTGACAGTTCAAAGGGGCGGCCCAGTATGAATATGCACGCACTCTAAACTGTATGCCCCCCCAAAAAAAGGACCCCTAAAAATGGCAAAGGGAAGATTGCTGTCAGCACGGCTGTTGCTGCGTAGCTCTCTCTGGCCTTGCAAGGAGGTTGTTTTGTTGGCTGGGGGGGCGTGGCCGGGCAGGGTCGGGTACAGAGCAGTCAGTGATATATTGGGGAAGGCATGAGGGCGGGGGGGTGTTTGAAACTTTCAGCACAGCACACTGATCTAATCACACTGCGAGAGCAAAGCTGGGATTGAGCCCGCATGACACACATGCACGCACACGTGCACACACGCACACAACACGGCCATATAAGGAAAGCGAGTGTGAGAGAGAGACGGAACGACATTATGTGGAGTGAATTAGAGGGTCGTCTCTCACTCTCCCTTCACTCTTGCTTCACCCCTCTTTTAAGGCCGGTTTGTCCTCTTCATTGCGCCACATTGTCACTCAATCACATGTTATTCACACCGAGTAGGAGATGCAAAATGGAGTAGGACAACCTCTTTTTAAACGCAGTAAATTTCAGCAGGTATTCATTTTTCCTCCAATCAAGCTATCTGCTAGTTCCAGGTGTTAGATGCCATCAGCCAGTGGCCAGAACTGGACTGAGAAGCCAGGTAAACAATACAGGATGCCCTAGTGGTGGGTGGCCGTATTACAGTCAAGTAACACCAGGCATGTGCTTCTGTTCTTCTGAGTCAGGGTAATTGCCTCTTGAATTACAGTGCATCCACACACCCTAAAGCATTCTTTGTCTTACAGACCTCAGATGCTTTTTTTTCTACATCACCATGGTTTTGCTCTTAAAAGAAGAACTGGGTCTAAATGAATTTCTGAATGAACCAACATAAACAGAGAAATCTCAAAACAGAATAATAACTAAGCAAAAAACTTGAAGAAAAACTTAAGGAGCCAGACTTAATTGGAAGGTTGTCGGTTCAATTCTCAAGTGGGCCAAATGGAGTTGTGCCCTAAGTTTCTCAGTGGGATGTCCTTTACATAATGTATGTTGTTCTTGATAAGAGTGATAAATAATGTATGTGCGTGTGTGCGTGTAGCCGCCTTGTTTCTCTCTGTTGGAGTAGGGAAGCTAAAAGCGTCCTCTTTGAATCACATAGTAGAAGATCTCGGTGAACAATATGTTCGGTCACAGACTCAGTCATTTACACACACTCACAAACGCATAGAAACACACTATCACATGCTGCATGGATAAAAATGATGTCACCCTGATGTCACTCACAATGAGGTTTCCCAGGTTGATAGAGCAGAGTGTCACATAAAAGACCCTGAGGGACTACTCACCACTTTGTCAAACCCGTACTCACTCACTTACAAATATTACTTACCGTTTGTGTTAAGTGTCTTTCAGTGTGTCTGTGTGTGTGTGTGATTTCCGACAGTGAATCAGATTAGTATGCTCGCTAGCCTGACAACTTCAACATTATTCAGCAGATCAGACAACATAAGGTTTGCCTGACTATCAGCCTTGGTAGCTTGCATTTCGCTCCCTGTACTACATGGCATGGCCAGATGACTCGGCTTTGCCAATGACAAGGTGTGGTGACTGGAATGTTGGCGCGAGCGACCTGCACGTATGTACCTCTTAGTAAAAACATATCTTTCTCTCCCTCTCTCTTTGTGTCTTTCACCCCCATATATCTCATTTTTGTCCTCCCTCTCCTGTGTGTTGGAGAGTTTTTCCTGGAGTTTATTCATAGCTGGAATACCGCAATAGAAATGTGCTTTCTAGGCCAATGGAGATTCATCTGTATAATGTGCGGTTGGGGCCAAGCCTCTGTTCGCGTCTATCTGAATATCCCCCTTTCATCCAAACACATTGTGTGTTTGATTAGAATATTTGGGATAACTTTATCTTAGGAATGTGGCAGATGGAATGTCGGTGAAGTTTGGGATGTGGAGGATGAGCTCATTTGTGCCTGTCTGAGTCTGCTATAAGGATGAAGGATACTGGAGTGATTAAAATCTGTTTGTTTTTTGTCCAAAGCAGGTGCTAGCTATATTAGCAATAGCAATACTCCTACACTGTAGACCTTTGACTGTTTTATTATTTTCATCCTCTCTGTTTCCCTTCCTCTCCCAGTATCCAATTATAAACTTTTTTTTAATTGATTTAAATCAAGTAAAAAAGAGAAATTGATGTAAACAAATAATCTTCAAAGTAGGGTGGATTAACTGTTTGTCCTTTTTGTTGCGGCAACAGGTCATGGAAGCTTGTCAATATTTTATTATTATTAACATTGTTAACTTAGAATGGGTCAGAGATCTGAGGGGAAAAAAGTGTCAAATATATGACAGAAGTTTAGGAAGTGCAGCTCGATTTCCATCTCATTGCAGGCATTGTTTTTTTTTTGTCTTTTCTCTGGAGTTGATTTTTCTGCATTCATCTCCTTGTGGGTTAGGGCATCCTTATGGAAGGTTTTTCGAGGGTTGCTTCCTTTTTCATGGGAGTATTATTTGGTTCTTATAATGTATTGACACGACAGTAGGAAGCAAAGGATAGGGAGACAGGCATGCAGAGCAAAACAGATAGGAAGGCCACAGACATTTGAGTCAGATCCTGAACCCCTTTTGCCAATGTGTTTCGGAGTACGGAGCCTAGACCACCACACTAAACACCAGCAATTTTTACGAGGTTGTACAATTAGAAAAAATATTTTGCAAATCTGCGTGTATCTTTCAAATTTCTTATCTTTCAGTATCTATTACTTTCTTGCTCTCTGTCTGTTCCTATCTATCCATTTCAATGTGGTTGTTTTTATTGGCTTGGGAAACATTAGCTTACATTGCAAAAGCAGCATGTATATTTCTCCCTCTGTTTTGCAGTGTTCCATTGTAGTTGTTTCTCTCTCTCTAGACTGCCCAATCGATTCAGCTGTCATATAAGAGTGAGCATCATTGGAAGCTAGTCGAAACAAGACATGCGCGGCGAGGGATAGGTAATGCCCCAGGTAATGGAGTACAGGTATCCAATTGGAAGGGCTACCTCACGCATGTGTGGACACATTTTCTTAACTCATTAAACATACCACCCGTTTGCTTTCTCTTCCTCTCCTGTCTTCATCTCTGATGGATGCAGACAATCTCTTATTTTTCTCTCCCTGCGATCGAGTATCTGCTCTACTTCAGTTTTAGTTTGGCTGAATTCCGTTAAGATGTTTCTGTGGCAACTGGTGTCACATAGCAACTAACCGCCCAATGACATGAATGGAACAAGCGGCTGTGGAATTCTAGGAGTGTGATGAACTTTCTCTTTTTCTCTCAATGTGGCTTTAGGTCAGTGTGTCTGTGGGATTTTAGTAACGGTGAGCTGGTAGTTGTTTAGAAGGTAATCCTACAAACACAGTCACTCTGTGACTAACCACTACAGTGACCCATGACGCAGAGTCAGTGAAGATTTTGGTGTTTATTCTAGTGGAGTCTTTGATGTAAAGTTTGGGTTATAATAACTTTCAGGATTAGAATTAAGGTTACATTTAAGGATTTAAGGATTAGGTTTTGGGATTTGGAGTGAGAATTAAGGTTAGAGAAAATAGTGTTTTTGATAATAAGTGTTGGTCCCAAAAAAGTCCTCACAAGAATAGTAATAAAAGTGTGTGTGTGTTTGTGCATTTCTGTGTGTGTGTGTTTGTGTGTGTGTGTTTTTTATTGTATTTGAGGTTGTGTGAGTGTGTGCTTCTGTAGTAGTATACGGCAGTCACACAGCTGTGTTTTAGTTGGTAGTCATGGTGAAGTGTTTTCAGAAGGCGGTGTCATCTCACACATTAAATGCATGTCCACATGAGAGCCAAAGAAACACACACAGAAACACACACAGAAACAGTGAGCCTCCAGGTGTGTTGATGGATGCTCTATGAAGATGAATGATTTTAAGAGAGAAATCTAGGTGTGTCTCAGCATCCCACTCTTCCTGTGTGTGTGTGTGTGTGTGTGTGTGTGTGTGTGTGTGTGTGTGTGTGTGTGTGTTCCTGCATACATTAGAGTTGTCCACTACAAGTTCTGTGACCCAGAATCACGCACTTTGATCTCCTCTGATCTGTCTCAGTCAGATGGGTTTAATTATTTTACTGACCACTTTGTTTATAGTCTGCATTTGTTCCTCTCTAATATTATGTCACTGCAAATGTGTGTGGCTAAGCATCAACCACGACACTAGGATTTCTTAGCTCATACCTCTTTAAGTTCCCAGAGAATTTGACGTACAGAAACACACACAGACCTTGAGCTTGTTTCCTGGTGCTCACGCTGCTGTGGCTTTAGGGAATGTTAGGTCCTCGATCTCTGTTTATTTCCCATATCCCAGAGTGGAGATATGACATTCCTCTGTGACATCATTCTATAAGATGTGGGTGGGTGGTTTGGGTAGGTGTGTGTGTTGAATCTTAGACTTTGGCATGCCTTCAGTCACTAAGATTAATGAGCTAAGACCCTGGCTTAACTCTTGTTTTCTCTTTCTTTCTTTTTCTGTCTTCATTTCAATCTCTCAGTTTTCTTCAGGTTTTGTTGTGTCATTATTTTTTTCAATATATTCAACAACTTTTTTGTATATTTCATTTATCATATGCAGCTATCATACTATAAATTAGCTACCGGATTCTGAACAAACAACTGTGGAGAAGTTTCATGGTTGCCATGAGAACAGATCTCAGCAGGAGTTTCAGAATGTTTAATGGAATGGGGGCGTGTCCTCAGATCTCATAGCTGGCACCCAGGAGCTGTCAATCACCTGTCACCATGGGTAGATTCCTGTCATCTAGAACATTGTCCTCAGCATCACCACCAGCCACAACAATCACATATCACTGTTTTACTGTTCTAGGCTCAAGTCTATCAGTGTAATATTGTTATAGATTAAAGTCTAACAGGGTTCTGTTCTACACTCAGGTCTATCCAGGTTCTATTGTTCTAGATTGGGGTATTTCAGGGTTTTACTGTATTAGATTTCAGCATTTCAGGGTTCCAGTCTTCTAGATCAAGATGTGTCTAGTTTTAATGCTTCGATGCTATCTAGTTTGGTCAGTGTTGGACTACCCTAGTATTAGATGTATCAGGCTTTTACGGTTCTAGTCTAAAAGCTATCAGGGTTATGTTTCTAGACTCATGGTTTTAAGGTGTGAGTGAGAGTGAGTGAGAGTGAGTGAGAGTGAGTGAGAGTGAGTGAGAGTGAGTGAGAGTGAGTGAGAGTGAGTGAGTGAGAGTGAGTGAGAGTGAGTGAGAGTGAGTGAGAGTGAGTGAGAGTGAGTGAGAGTGAGTGAGAGTGAGTGAGTGAGAGAGAGAGAGGTTACAGTAGGCTTTGTTGTAGCTTAGGTAAAGCTGTGCAGTCAACACAGGCAATTAGCTTTCCAGATTGGCCAGCATATTATACTGACGCTAAGCTCTTTAACACTCACTGCAGATCCATTCATTAGAGTCAATAATATTCAGCCTAGGAAACACATACCAAGAAACAAACTTCCCAATTTTCATGGAGAGGCCAAAAGGAGGAGAATATGAGGTCAGAGGAAAAAAAAACAAGAAAAAAACAGGGTTCATTCCAACTGCCGTGTTATCAGTGTATTTCCCCAAAATATACACAAAATAGCAGTGTTTTCCTCATGAGGGGGAGAGTGAGTCAGGGAAGGACGAAGGAAGGGAGGAGCGCAGGGCAAGATGCTGAGGGACAACTGAGGGAGTTTGGAGCAATTTCCGGAGTGGCGTTGGGTTTAGGTTTTGCCAAGACAGCGGCCTGGGACTCTGATTGGTATCTCTGCAGCCCGCTGCATAGTGGGATTGACGACTCCTCAGGGAGGAGAAACTTCTAGACACTGATGTCAAGTCAGTTACCTTGTGTTCTTGTTGCTCAGTATGGTGGGACTCGCTGAGGGGAAACTGAACCTAGACCTCAGGGTAATGTAGCAGGAGAGACATGAGCTGTAATGTATAGTGTTTAATCAGATAGAACGATGCGCATCAGGTATCCAATCAGTGATTAGGCTGTCATCTTGTCATTGTGTTCTGACCTCATTGGGTGTGTGTCGGGTTAAGGACTCAATAGCTTGTTTTGTTTCTCAGTCCTCAAAGAACCAACATAGTGTCGTCCCTAAAAAATCCAGTTTTTAATGACAGGGATTTCCCAACCTATCAGGTCTCCTGTTCTATGTTTGGTAGTGGGGCTGTGTGCCGTTGTGTGTGTGTGTGGTTGGGGCTGTTTGTGTGCCCATGTGTGTATACCAGTGTGTGTGTATATATTACTGTGTGTTTGTGTCGCTGTGTGTGTGCTACATTGGCTCTAGGAAGAAAATGAATCTCCCCATGTACAGTTGCAATCAAAATTATTCAACCCCCATTTTAAATTAAGTTTATTATAAAAATGTACAGACTGTCTGCAGGCACACCTGATGCAACTAATCAAGTGCTTCATTACTTGCACCAGGTGTGCTTTAGCTGGAACATATGAAATACCTGAATTGGGAAGTGTTTTTTGGAGTGTCATGATTGACTGCATGTTAGAAACATGGCTAAGACAAAAGAATAGTCCAAAAGTTAAGAGAAGAGAGCATCGCCCTTCATAAACAAGGAACAGTATACAAAAAGGTAGCATATGCACTGAAAGTTCCCAGAGACACTGTTGGAAGAATAGTTTGCAAGTTCAAAGTTAAGGTAATAGTGGTGACACTATCTAGACGGGGCAGAAAAGAACGTTATCAATGGCTGCAACCAGATTTCTGTTGTGAAAGACCCTTGTTTGACTGCAAAAGACCTGCAGCAAGACTTAGTGGCAGCAGACACTGAGAATTCAGTGAGCACAGTAAGGCGCATACTAAACGTAGAAGGTTTCCATGCCAGAACTCTTAAGATGTATACCCAAAAGCACAAGAAAATTTGACTCCAGTATACTCAAAATCATACAAAGAAACCACAGACATTTTGGGATTCGGTTATGTGGAGCGATGAAACAAAACTGGAACTTTTCAGCATGATGGATCAATGGTATGTCTGGAGGAAGAAGAATGAAACATGCTGAAAAAATACCCTGCCCACAGTCAAGCATGGTGGTGGATCAGTGATGCTCTGGGGCTGTTTTGCATCCTCTGGCACAGGAAACCTGCACTGGTTGGAAGGCAAGATGGATTCATTAAATTATCAGGAAATCCTAGGAGAAAACGTCATGCTGTCTGTGAGGAAGCTGAAGTTTGGGCGTCATTGGACCTTCCAACAGGAAATTGATCCTCAAAATCCACCAAGGCTTGGATGCAGAAGAAGTCCTGGAAGATTCAACAGTAGCCATCACAGTAGCCATCAGATTTGAAGAAGACAGTTGCAACATGCAAACCCAAGAATATGAATAAACTGGAGGCCATTGCTCATGAGGAATGGACTAAGATTCCTCGAACTTTGCCAGAAGCGGTTGTCTGGCTATGCATCTTGTTTGCAGCTGGTCATAACAGCAAAAGTGTGCTCTACCAAGTACTCCAGAGGCTTGTCATGAAGGGGTTGAATAATTTTGAAACTTTAGAAGTTATTATCAGTTGGATTTGCAGTTCAATTTGGGGAAACCATGTGATGCAGTCATTGTCTTGAGCTTATTCAATTACTTTTGTTTGATTTCTTCATTGAAAACACAGACAGTCTGTAAATGTTGACAATAAACCTGATTTGCAATGGAGGGTTAAATAATTATGATTGCAAATGTATAGTTTCCCTCAAGCAGCAGTTTTTTCCCTTTCTACTGTTCCTGTCAGGGACAAAGACTCTTTTCACAGGATTTGCCACACATACACACACACACACCCAGGGAGTGGCAAGATCTAGTTACCTGCCGTTTCTGAGTTAGCAAGAATTCTCTATAATTAGTGTGACCAATAAAACGTTTATCCTGATGTGGATATCTAGTTTCCTGAGTTTTTGGAGTTACCCTTATCTTTCTGAGTGAGCCCTGTCCCAGGGAGGCCTCAGCTTTTGCAGTGTCTGACCTCGACCCGTTGTGATCAGAACATGTTATATTGTGTGGTTCTACTGGATCAACCTGGATTAGCCCATTCGACTGCCTCTCACTCACGGTGGCTGGCTCACCAAATGGGAATCTGACTCTGCTGACACAGTGTCCACTCCACAGAACCACGTCACCCATTTCCCAGGACTCCTAGGAGGCTGTGCGATTTGGGACTATCTGTCCTCTTTATGGGCCTTCTTTATCAAGAACATCAGTGTTTGTGTGTTGCGATTTGTCCAGTTTTACACTTATATTTCAATATGTAAAAAAACACCCGTTGTGTGCACTGTCAGTAATAATATATTCCCTGATATTGGACAGCAACAGTATAAATCTGGATGTGACACAACCCATCTTTGTGTGTATGTGTATAGAACCAGGAAGGAAATACTTCTGCTAATCCTGTGGCCAACGCTGGCACTATTTTCTTTAATTACTTGAGAGAACATTTTTGACGGACAGATTCTTAAACGTTCTATAACAAACCCCTTGTCTACTGAGAGGTGAACGAAGAGCCTACTTAGCCGGCTGGTTTTCGTGCTCTGTTAGCAAACAGAGACCCAGGAGAGAAACAGTTCAACACAATGAAATCGTAAGCAAAGCAAAGCAAATATTTGACACTAAACAGAAAATAAAACAACACAAATTGGAATGCTACCTCATCCTAAACAGAGTACACAATGGCACAGTACATGGCCACTGACACAGAATTAAGAAAAATCTTGACTATATACAGACTCTGTGTGAGGCCTTGCCATCAAGAGAAACCACCATATGCAGTTGATGGAGAAACAGAGCTGAACTTTTAACCTCCTGGCAAATATATCACCCAAATTTCCATTAAATTGTAGAGACTCATAAAGAATTGAAAGTCAATTCAAACTTTGATGTATTTGCTAGTGTACCAGTAGAGCACACACATTGTAAACATGATTATTATTATAGTTTTTTTCCCCCCAGTAAATTAAATGCTTACCGGTACATTGGCAGGAACATATAGAAATGTAAAGGAGAATGTTTTCCGAAATATTGGTGGGGCGGATTTGACCCTGTACTACAGCTTATGTGTACTAGGCAGGAGCTGGGACAAAAATGGGTATCGAAGTCACCAATATATATCTATTTATTTGGTATTAATACTCATAACTAGTTAGTATAGTGTTACAACACTGTGCTAATAATGTACCATTTTTAAATGCTTCTATCCTTTTTAAAATATCTGGTTAATGTAAGAATTTCCGATGTTTTTTTAAATTAATTCATTATTTTGTATATAGATCTTTTTTTCCACTTGCCTTGGCAAAGTAAATACACTTCCCATGCCAAGGAAGCTCTCTTGTAAAGGAGACAGAGAGATGCAGTGGTTTTTATGTAAAGGAGTATGGTTACTTATTTATTAAGCTATTTTTAAAAACCTGTGAGAAAGACTGGCTAAATCTTCAGTAGGTCAGTTTTCTGCCTAACTCGTAAAGGGGTTAGATGCTTGTCCCTTCTTGAACTCTGAGTATGTGAGCATGTCTGTTTACCCTCTCCCATGTCTCTCCCAACCCTCCCCCAACCCATGACTAAATAGCTGGGAAACCTTTTTCCTGGAGAATCTCTCATTAGCCTGTCATTATTGACATGGGGAAGATATTAAGCGTGGCACCATCCATAACTCTCCCTGTCCTCCGACACACCTGGCCCACGTAAACACACACACACACCTAGCAACAGCTGGCCCACTCATTGTTTTAACTGAGTAAACCCACAGGTTGTTTTCCCATCTCTTTACCATATCATCACTCAACATGCCCCCTGTGTCTGCATGTGCAACCTTAATGTCTGCCACCTGCAGGTGTGTTAACATGTGTCATGGTGTGTTAACATGTGTCATGGTGTGTTAACATGTGTCATGGTGTGTTAACATGTGTCATGGTGTGTTAACATGTGTCATGGTGTGTTAACATGTGTCATGGTGTGTTAACATGTG
>JACXGM010025146.1:0-15430 GCA_016801145.1 Umbra pygmaea | reverse complement strand
CTAACGTCATCACCGGTGGCCATCTTGTCACAGGCAAGCTTGGTGGGCTCTATGGTACCTGAGGTAAGGCGAGTGGTCACAAATACTCTAATCTCGCTGAAATCTTGACAGATTTACAAACGGTTTAGTTTCTTACAAATGTTAATAACGTGGCTATTATTCCGGATGCTTTATATAAAATATGCAATTTTTTCAAAAACTATAACTACATCTCTGACATTTTGAACAAACCAAACCGTTTTAAAATCGGTAGAAAATTGAGCAAGTTATGGTTATTTGAAAGTACATGCACCATTAACACACAATGTTATGAGTAAGCGAGCTGTCTGTGGTAAGATGGCCGCCAGGTGCGGACGTCGACCTCCATTGGCCAGCAGCGCGGACGAGAAATCTAGCCTTTATTATGGATATCTATGGCCCGAACTAATGTAGTTCTGTGGAAAGACCAAATCAGAGACATCTTTAAGCTTCCGGGTGAAAGGTCAGTCAGTCAATGTAAAGATGGCTGCTCCCTTGGAGTTGTATTGCTGGAAAGGCGCTTGGGGTTTGCCCTCTGTAGATACAGACAGTCTTATTGTACTAGTAAGTAACATTAATATTATCTGATTAAAATACTTAGCTATGTTTTTGAGTCCATCGACGTTGCATAAGTGATTTTCTTAAGGAATAAAGGTTAAGGTGACCTAGCTAGCTAGCTAATGTAAGCTATGCCCTGCTGAATGAATGGAATGCCCTTAGTAATGTGATGGCTAGTCAAGGTAGCTAACACATTTAAATCCTGTAGTTACCACCAGGGATACTGTGCTTATGAGTAGTTTACCTGCTATCTAGCAATGCAACGTAATAATCTCAGCAACTATGTCATAACAACTCCGGTTGAAGAAGCAATTGTAGGGTTCAGTGTGAGGAAAATGACTAAAACTATGGAAAGCCATTTATGTCAATATTAAATAAATAAATATGGCTATGAAATAAGTCCTGAAATAAATAAATTACACAAATATATAACTATTCAATATAAATATATGAATGCAGTCCAAAAAAATCAATTGTTTATTTATTTCACAATGGTGTTTTTCTAAGGAAACCTTTTATTTATTTCAGGGGACTTATATTTCATAATTCCACATTTATTTATTTTAAGGCAGTCTTATTTCATATTAGCACATTTCATAATATCCATGTGTTATATTCAAATGAATGGGGCGTGGTTATCTCACAGATTCAAACCAAATGAACAGCACACGTATTGAATACTTTATTGAAATACTCGGGCGGATAAGTGATCTTCAAAATATAGTCATAGATATCAAAGTTTTAATTAGTTTGAGACTGATTGAGCACTGTTTTTGTGTGGAAGATGTCATAGAACCTTCAAACACAGGTGCGGGACGTCTGCCCATGGAAACTTCTCGCTACCTTTGTGTTGTCTGGTCTATCAACCTGCGAAATCGCGGATCTGTTTGCTGTGTTACAAAGCACGATTCAGAGATCTCCTCTGAATTGTGCTGGATAACACACCAAACAGATCACCGATTTCTCAGGAAAGATCGATCTCCTCTGAATGATGCTTTGTGACACACCAAACAGATCTGCGGTTTCTCGGGTTGATAGACCAGAACATATAGGTAGCGAGCATATCTTCATAAGCTTATAAGACATCTTCCACACGAACACGGAGCTCAATCGTTCTCAAACTATTTAAAACTTCGATATCTATGTCTGTATTTTGAAAATCACTTATCCGCCCAATTATTTCAATAGTCTACAATACGGGTGCTGTATGTTTGAATCTGTGAGTTAACCACACCCCATTCATTTGAATATAACAAATGGATATTATGAAATGTGTCATTATGAAAAGAATGCCTTGAAATAAATAAATGTGGAATTATAAAATAAAAGTTCCCTGAAATAAATAAACGGTTTCTGTTGAAAAACACCATTATGAAATAAAAACAATTTATTTATTTTATTGGACTGCATTTATATATTTATACTTAAATATTTATATATTTTTCCATCCATCCATCCATTTTCATCCGCTTATCCGAGGTCGGGTCACGGGGGCAGCAGCTCCAGCAGGGGACCCCAAACATCCCTTTCCCGGGCCACATTAACCAGCTCCGACTGGGGGATCCCGAGGCGTTCCCAGGCCAGGTTGTAGATATAATCTCGCCACCTAGTCCTGGGTCTTCCCCGGGGCCTCCTCCCAGCTGGACGTGCCTGGAACGCCTCCCTGGGGAGGCGCCCAGGGGGCATCCTTACCAGATGCCCAAACCACCTCAACTGGCTCCTTTCGACGCAAAGGAGCAGCGGCTCTACTCTGAGATCCTCACGGATGTCTGAGCTTCTCACCCTATCTCTAAGGTAGAAGCCAGCCACACTCCTAAGGAAACCCAGTTCAGCCGCTTGTACCCTGGATCTCGTTCTTTCGGTCATGACCCAGCCTTCATGACCATAGGTGAGGGTAGGAACGAAAACTGCCCGGTAGGTCGAGAGTTTTCCCTTCTGGCTCAGCTCTCTTTTCGTCACAACGGTGCGATATATTGAGTGTAATACCGCCCCCTGTACATTTATATATTTATTGTGTCATTTATTTCAGGACTTATTTCATAGCCATATTTATGTAACTATATAATATTGACTAAAATGGCTTTCTGTATAAAACAGCACGTAGTGATGTACTGTAACGCCACTATCATATTTACTGCTGTACTTTGATAATACTGTGTTTGGATTCCGTTAATTGCCAATTACTATTTATCTATGGTACCAATGAAGTACAGTACTTATTACACTCATGTATAACTAGACTAAGAATGATAAATCATCATAGCTTTAACAGCATCCGAAGCTTCTGGAATATAATTCTTTTGACAGTTAACATTTGAAATAATCAAATGTAAACAAATGTTGCTGATACAATCATATCCTTGACAGTCAGTTGGCAAATTTCACTGAAGTGGTGTCCTCTGTTTAATAATCCAGATGCAGCAATTTAACAATTCACTCTTACTTAGGGATGAGCAAATCATGTCATGTACAGTACTGTGTCACACCCATTGGTACACAATAGATGATGTGTAAAATGTAATTTACATTGACAAGTCAAACACTTTGGTCTGCTGTATTACTTACATATTACTTAAAGATTTTGTCGTACTATTCAAGTATGTTATTAAAATGTACATTTCTTGTAATAAGTGTACATATTCCGCATCAACCTCCCAAACTTCTGTTCCTTAATGGCGTCAGTAGAAACCCAACACCCAAACATGTAGTAGGCGGGTTGGAAAAATGGTTCCCTTTTCCCCTCCCACTGCAAATTTGCAGATAGAGGAGATACCGTATTTTCTGGACTATAAGCCACTCTTCATAGTTTGGCAGGTCCTGCGACTTACAGTCAGGTGTGAATTAAATATCTAAATATATTTAATTGAACATGTTTATAAGGAGTTTGGTGAACTTGCTTACCAGTAATTTGCTTGTTGGAGCCACTGGCTTGTTGTTAATTTAGCCTATTCAGCCTCCCAGGTATGTTCTTTTATGCTATTGTGTAGCTGAATAACTATTCATGTGTTACGTAACATACCGGACACCTTTTCAGCTTGTTGTTCTGTGTGCTATTGTGTAGTTGAATAACTTGCTTTTCCAGATTAAATGTCTGTTCTTGGTCTTCAATTTTGTGAAATAAATTTCTAAATAAATATGACTTTGGCATCCAACTGTACTACTGGGGTAGTAGGGAGGAAGTTGTAGCGTTAAACAGTAGCGAACATGGCAGTGGCAAGTGTAGATGTTGAGGATGCCCCATCTTCATCCAAATCTGAGGTGTGGCTGCATTTTGACTTTCCAAAGACTACAGACTTAAGCGTCCCTGCTGTTTTAAAATGTGTATCGCCAGTCGTTTAACATCTCCACCAATTTGAATCGTCACATTTTCAACCAGCTCGGAGTGCATCGTTACATCCCAACCTTGTTGATAACCTAAAATCTATAAATCTGACTCCATACTAACTATTGATAGGTAGCTAGTCTATCGTCAACACTGTAATGGTGGCGATGTATAGGTGAAGATTGTCCTTGGTTGCTGAATTCTGGTCTATGCCTGGCCTCCGAGAGCAGCTAGGGAGTGTAAAGTCCTTCAATGCTGAAACTCGTCTATGGTTGGCTTTAGCAGAGAACAGATGGGGAGCAATCTCGCAACCAGGGAAACCAAGTTAGGGATGCCCAGGCATTCGCTATGTGGATGCATGTGTTAACAGCAGACCCTAAGGGCTGGCAGATAGGCAAACCTGTGTCTCCAATATACTCCACTGGATAATAAATGTGGAATTTTGCAACAGACCTAGTTTATAGAGTAATAACATGTAGGCATAAAAATCACAATACTTAAGATGGACAATATAATCTAAAAACTATCCTAACAGCATGGTTATGGCAATTTAAAAAGGCCATGATTATTGATTGATGATTTCAGTCTCCCACGAAATAACTCATACAAGAGCTTTTATCCTCAATGTTCCGGTATTGCCCACATCGTCTGTAGTGGCAAATAAGTGTGTAATCAACAAAACTGGCATTGAATAATTAATTTAAACGATCCCCCATTCAGGGCTAGACATGTGGTTGCTAACGTTGTGCTAATATAATTTATAAAACGTTACAATTGCATTCCAAGCGTATGACAATTCCCTGATATCTGCACTTAGAATTTTGCCTTTTCTAGTGCTGTAGTATGTAAGCAAAGTATCACTACGCGCACCACCTGAACAAAATAAAAACATGGCGGACAATTCCTCTTGCTTCAAATCTCAACACCAACTTCCAAATAAGACCATCTAAAAAGTAAAAACGATTTTACCATTCACTTACCACAAAAAGATTGTCGCTGATATAGACATGCTAACCAGCCACAGGTTTTAAGTACTCAAATCTTTTTGTAATTGTTTTTCATGACGAAGCAGTAGCTAGCTAGTGGCTGTCCTATGTCAATATAGCCAAATTGTCGTACCTACCAGTCACATTTCACACCCTGGGTTCTCCACAGTCCTCTACCTCCACCCCTTGAACTGACTCCCTAACACAAACACTACTATTAGACATTACACCCGATATGAATTTACGGGACAGTTGGATTTGAAAAAGGCATTGGTCATCACAAAACTTTCCTTGGAAGGTTGGGAGAAGTTGCTCTCGGAGGATGTGTTGGTACCATTCTTTATTCATGGCTGTGTTCTAAGGTAAAATTGTGAGTGAGCCCACTCCCTTGGCTGAGAAGCAACCCCACACATGAATGGTCTCAGGATGCTTTACTGTTGGCGTGACACAGTAGGACTGATGTTAGTCCTCCGGACAAGGTGTGTTTTCCGACTGGCCCAATCGGAAAAGGGGATTCATCAGAAAAAATGACTACCCCAGTTAACATCAGTCTAATCCCTGTACCTTTTACAGAATATCAGTCTGTCCCTGAAGCTTTTCCTGGAGAGATGTGGCTTCTTTGCTGCCCTTGACACCAGGGCTTCCTCCAAAAGTCTTTGCCTCACTGTGCATGCAGATACACTCACAACTGCCTTCTGCCATTCCTGAGCAAGCTCTGCAATGTTGTTGCCCCAATTCTGCAGCTGAATCAACTTTAAGAGATGGTCCTGGTGCTTGTTGGACTTTCTTGGGCGCCCTGATGCCTTCACAACAATTGAGCCTCTCTCCTTGAGGTACTTGATGACCTGATAAATGGTTGATTTAGGTGCAACCTTACTAGCGGCCTATCCTTGCCTGTGAAGCCCTTTTTGTGCAAAGCAATGATGACGGTACGTGTTTCCTTGCAGGTAACCATGTTTGACAGAGGAAGAACAATGATTTCAAGCACCACCCCCTTTCAAGCTTTCAGTCTGTTATTCTAACTCAATCAGCCTGACAGAGGGATCTCCAGCCTTGTCCTCTTCAACACTCTCACCTGTATTAACAAGACAATCACTGACAGCATGGCAGCTGGTCCTTTTGTGGCAGGGCTGAAATGCAGTGGAAATGTTTTTTTTAGGATTAAAATCATTTTCATGCCAAAGAGTGACTTTGCAATTCATCTGATCACTCTTCATGACATTTTGGATTATATGCAAATTGCCATCAACAGTGAGACAGCAGACTTACAGTGGTAATGACTAAGTTTAATTTACTAATCAAACTCTTGCTCTGATGTTGTCCATACATGTTTATGGTCAAATTAAACACTAGGCTAAACTATTTTCATACCGGATGGTGTGTGAGCGCATTGTTCTCAATTACCTCATTTAACACTGTCATCTAGTTATGCTTTAAACTCTTTTTTTATTCCTATTGTTTTTGTGTTGAATGATTATTATTATTAGGGTTCAACCACGAAGTGGTAGAACCCTATTGTTTTTGTGTTGAATGGTTGTTATTATTATTATTATTATTATTTGTTGTCTGCCACGCCGGCTGAAATTCCCGTGAGCTGGAATGAGCTAGAAACATGAAACTTGGGGGAATAACTGGAAATGGTGTGCATGTGCTTCCATAGAAATATGAACCCAATCGGCCACATGGTGGCGCTGTAATTAACGCTTCAAAATGTAAACTTTGAAAGGCCAAGCCCCTCACACCGTAAGTCCGATTGACTTGAACGTTCTCAAACAGGTGCAGCTCAGTGTGCTCTACAAAAAAGCCTCAAGGACCATTAAGGTCCGCCAACAAAAATTTTCCGCCCTTTTAAATTTTTTGAAAAACACATTTTTGACATCTCCTCCTAAACCGTAGCTCCGATTGCCACCAAAATATCTGTGAATCATCATTGGACCAAGTTTATTAAAAATAAGATAAACCATGTTGATATCTCAAATACTTTTCAAGTTATTGACCAATGAACTTCGAAAGGGGTGTGGCTCTGGACATTAATGAACACAAATGAGCAACCGCAAGTCCAATCATCACACAACTCACAGGATATGTTCAGATAAATGCCCCAGACATAACCAGACAGTTTCATATACATGCACCACCAGGGGGCGCTACAAGCGCAAGATAGGTGAGTAGCAATACACAAATTGTACTATTAATTGCATATTCATTCTCCAATCATGAAATATCTCCTCATAAGTAACTGAATCATGCCCTGCAAGTTTTAATCAAATTGACCACTTGGGGGCGCTTTAAATGTATGATAAGTACATGTGAAATGACACAAATCAAGCTATAGATCATAAAATGTTTGCCCAATTGTTACAAAAATTGCATGATATGTTTTATAACAATGTTGAACCACAGATGTGAAATATTCCGCCATTTTGAATATTTAGAAGAAAAAAAACATTATTGACATTCTTCTACACCATAGCTCCGATTGCCACCAAATTTTCAGTGAATCATCATTGGATCAAGCTTATTATTAGTTGAATAAAGCATGTCAATATCTTTAATTACTTTTCAAGTTATTGACCAGGCTCTGGACATAAATGAACACAAATCAGCAACCGTAGGGCCAATTGTCACAAAACTCACAGGATATGTTCAGATAAGTGACCCAGATATACCCAGACAGTTTCATATGCATGCGTCACTAGTTGGCGCTACAAGCACAAAATAGGTCGGTAGCATTACACAGATTGTACTATTAATCGTATATTCAATCGTCAATAATGGCAAATCTCTCAGGATATATCATCATAAGTACCTGAACCACGCCCTGCATTTCTAATTCAAATTGACCACTAGGGGGTGCTTTTATCTTCTCCTACACTGTAGCTCTGATTGCCACCACTTTCAGTGAATCATTATTGGATCAACTTATTTGAAGTTGAACAAAACATGTCAATCTCAATTACATTTTAAGTTATTGACCAATGAACTTTGAATGGGGAGTGGCTCTCGACATAAATGAAAACAAATCAGCAACCATAAGGCTAATCATCACAACTCACTGGATGTGTTCAGATAAGTTCCTAACATATACCCAGACAGTTTCATATACCTTGACCCTTTAAGGGGCGCTACAAGCGCAAGATAGGTGAGTGCCAATACACAAATGTTACTAGTAATTGTACATTCATTCTCCAATCATGAAAAATCTCTTAAGTAACTGAATCACACCCTGCAAGTCTCATTCAAATTGACCACTAGGGGGCGCTTTCAATGTATAATAACTGCACGTGGAATGACATAAATCAAGCTATAGATCATAAAAATGATAGCGTATGTTTTATAACATGTTGAACCTTGTGTGAAATTACTTTGAAGTCGCTATTGAGAAAAAAGGGTTGAACCCGCACATCGCCGCTTGCGGCTATATTTTTTTTTAAGATGCTCCTATAGAATTACTCATCAACAACAACATAGGCCTACACTATAATTACTACATCCATCTTGTTTCCGTTTGGAACCCACTTTCCCCCGGAAAAGCCTTAATTCTTCGAGGTATGGAAAATATTTCAAAGGGTTGTTCGTTCCATGCTGATACAGTTAATGCAGACTGGAAAACGCTACAATCACGCTTTGGTTTTTGTGCTGCTGAAAGATGAATTTCTCTATTCACAGGGCCTGGTGTAACCGACATTTTGCCTGTGATTATCTACATTCCATTTCTTTTTATCTGAAACTCCTCAATTTTTAAAAATAAGGAGGTAGTTAGTAACTCAGTAATGTGGTATTTTTGGATTTGTCCCTATCTTATGGCTTTGGATTTAGGCCAAAACAGCATTCCTTTGTGTTTAGTACTGTGTACATAAAAAGAACAGAATGGTGGTATCCCAAAGGCCACAGTGATATCCATGAACAGTTTTTAACTTTCTTTCCTGTCCTGCAGCTCATTAAAGAAGGACAATTATCTTTTATTAGCGATACACTACCTTATTTTTTACTGATATCCATCTAACAATCACTGTCCTTCATGAGACCTTCAAAAAGATCATAGGTGTTTATAAGTGAATCTCGTCTTGAAAATAAATACTTGAATAATCCTTGTGAAAAACTGTTCTTGATCTTTTAACAACTTCCATGATTTACATGACACAATTCAAATGTATAGCTCCCATTCAAGCTAACCAATGTAAACAGAGTACCTCATCTCCCTATCTTTGACAACAAAGGCACTATTTGTAAAATGAACAGTGTTCATTACACAGCTTCTGTTTAATGACTTTCAATGATAGGGATCTAAACTTTTCTCATGTCAAGCCAGACATACTTCAGCTGGCAAAGCCAAAAAGCATTATTTCAGCTGGAAATGGGTTTTGAATGTTTTTGGCAAATCCAACACTTCGAAGGAAACGCACTCAATATTTTCCAAATTGTGGGGGAAAACGCCATGGTTTTAGTAACAAAAGCAGGGTCTCGCGTTACTAAACCCACAACTTGACAGGGTGGGTTATGGTTTCTGACATGTGGTAGTAACCACAGCAATGAGGCTTCTGTTATTAAAACTGCACCTCACACAGAGGCCATGGTATTCTCTGAGAGGTTAGCCATGCTGAACCTGAAACAGGAAGTGGTCAAAATTGTTTTAATTTCTGCCTGGGTACCAATATTCATGTCCTCATTCTGCTAAATTAGCCAAAATGAGATGTTCTGTTCTGGAGATGCTTAAGGTAGGTTGAAACCAAATCTGAAAGTGCAGTTTTCTGTCTAAGATGAATATCCACACCATGTTAGCATAGTCCATATCATTGCAATGAGTACAGTTGAGCTGTTGAAATAAAGATCTATATGCCCAAATTATCTATATATACAGACGCTGGGTAATCTACATGTAGCGACGTTATTGTCCTCCAGTGAAGTGATGATCACCAAACACATTAAAGGAGGAATTTACTGGTTAGCTGCTCTGAAGCCACACGGTAGACACTGTGGTCTTGAAGGCTGTGAAGTCATGCCAAATGCAGCTGGCAACTCCAACTGCATCATTTCCTCAGGCCACAATTTCCTCATCCAGGTTTCAGTTCAGAAGGTCTTGTGTATACATGCATTTGTAAGTTGTTACCATCATTCTTTATAATAATAATAATAATGATGATAATAATAATAATAATAAAGGAAACTCATTCATGTGTAGGCATCAGCTGGCTCAGTAATCAGGGAGTCGAACGGTTGCTGGTTTGAATCCCGAGTGGGTCAAATTACATTGTGTCCTTGAGCAAGGCAGTTTACGCTAAGTTGCTCTAGGGGATGTCCCTGTACTTACGGTATGTCACTCGGGATCATTTAAATGACTAAAGTAAAATTTCCAGGTCAGATTAAATTTAATATTGTTAAAAGCCCTTCCTAAAAATGTACTGGTTGTTCTGTGACATTGCTTGCCTTACTCTCCCATTTTTCTTGTAATACTGTAAAACATGCCAGTAAACAGTTCTTACAGTAAATTTAGTCTAAAACTGTAGACAAGTAAATGTTACATCCTGTGCCAGTCCAAGATCTTTCTAGAATCTAAATTGTGTTTCAGACAACATTTTGTAGTATGCTGTTGGACATGGTCTGTTCTTTTCTAAGTTGAGGTTTACTTAACTTGTATTCATAAATGGAAATGTTTAATGGTAGCTTACTGTACAATGTTTTTGCAGTCTGATATACTGTACGGTACACATTCCTTTCCATCCCAGTGAATACCTAAAACCAAAGATGTTTTATAGAGTGCTACAAGCTTGCCTCTTGTCTAGCCACAGAGGGCCTCAATATCGCCAACAGTCCCGTGGGCCAGTGTCTCAATGTGTTTGATGTTATTTAACGGCCGTTTCTTGGCAAGTTTAGAAAATGAGGGTTTTGGAGGGTTGACACTCTTAGACAACTCGGGCCATGTCTCCTCTCGTCTTACTCCTACTGTACCACCAAGCTAGATTTAAGTTAACCCTGTGTCTACTTTTAGTTTTCTTTATTCCAAATTCTTTGTTTTCATTTAAAGGAGTTTACTCATTGTAACCTTTCAGTTTTTATTTGCATGTACTTGATGTTATAAACCATGTTTTTTATACTTTGCTTTTGGTTGTAACAAGTTATCTTGTTATTGACTTGTTATTGACTACAATGCCATAGCTTTGTTATAAAAGGCTGAAAGACTCAAACAACTTGTATGTTGTCCAAACTCTGCATAATATCTGCACAGAAATATTATCTATCTCAACAAATAATTGTATAAGTACCCACAGTGTTATTCCAATAGAGTTCAGTGGTTATTGGCCAAATAAGCTACTGTATATATCGTACAGTGCATCCGGAAAGTATTCAGAGCTCCACGTTTTCCACATTTTTTTATGTTACACCCTTATACCAAAATTAAATTATTATTTCCCTCAAAAGTTTACAAACAATACCCCGTAATAACAATATGAAAGAAATGTGTTTTGAAATCTTAGGAAATTTATAAAAAATAAAAAAACAAAGCACATATGTACATAAATATTAACAGCCTCTGCTCAATACTTCGAAGCACCTTTGGCAGCAATTATAGCCTCAAGTCTTTTAAAAGTATGATGCTACAAGCTTGGCACACCCAGTTTTGGGCAGTTTCTCCCATTCTTCTTTGCAGGACCTCTCAAGCTCCATCACGTTGGATGGGGAATGTCGGTGCACAGCCATTTTCAGATATTTCCAGAGATGTTCAATCAGGTTCAAGTCTTGGCTATGGTTGGGCCACTGAAGGACATTCACAGAATTGTCATGTAGCTACTCCTTTGATATCTTGGCTGTGTGCTTAGGGTCATTGTCCTGTTGGAAGATGAACCTTCACCCCAGTCTGTGGCACAGAGCACTCTGGAGCAGGTTTTCAGCAAGGATGTCTCTACATTGCTGCATTCATCTTTCCCTCGATCCTGACTAGTCTCCCATTTCCTGCTGTTAAAAAACATGCCCACAGCATGATGCTGCCACCACCATGCTTCATTGTAGGGATGGTATTGGCCAGGTGATGAGCGGTGCCTGGTTTCCTCCAGACATGATGCTTGCCATTCAGGCCATAGAGTTCAATCTTTGTTTCATCAGACCAGAGCATTTTGTTTCATGGTCTTCGATTCCTTCAGATGCCTTTTGGCAAACTCCAGGCGGGCTCACTCGTGCCTTTTTACTGAGGAATGGGTTCTGTCTAGCCGCTGCCATACAGGCCTGATTTGGGGAGTGCTGCAGAGATGGTTGTTCTTCTGGAAGGTTCTCCTCTCTCCATGGAGAAACACTGGAGCTCTGTCAGAGTGACCATCGGGTTGTTGGTCACCTCCCTGACTAAGGACATTCTCCCCCGGTTGTCAGTTTGGCCGGGCGGCCAGCTATAGGAAGTAGGAGTCCTGGTGGTTCCAAACTTCTTCAATTTATGGATGATGGAGGCCACTGTGCTCATTGGGAACTACAAATGCTGCTGATATTTTCTGTACCCTTCCCCAGATTTGTGCCTCGATACAAGTCTCTACAGACAATTCCTTGGACTTCCTGGCTTGGTTTGTGCTCTAACATGCACTGTTAACTGTGGGACCTTAGACAGGTGTGTGCCTTTCCAAATCATGTCCAATCAACTGAATTTAGCATAGGTGGTCTCCAATCAGGATGATCAGTGGAAACAGGACGCACCTGAGCTCAATTTTGAGTGTCATGGCAAAGGCTGTGAATACTTATGTACATGTTCTTTTTTCGTTTTTTATTTTCATAAATTTGCAGAGATTTCAAACACTTTCACATTGTCATTATGGGGTATTGTTTATAGAATTATGAGGGAAATAATGTTAATAAGGGTGCAACATAACAAAATGTGGAAAAGTGAAGCACTGTGAATCCTTTTCGGATGCACTGTGTGTAATGTCACCAGCAACCACAAAGTTTTCAGACATCTGTACCACAAGGTGTTGCTAAAGTGCTTTTTGTATTTACAGTGTTCATTGTTCTTTCTTTTAGAGATGTAAGAAATCATTTTGTTATTAGCACTTACATTATGCTGTTCATACTGTAAGTAGATTCTTCATATAGTATTGATTATTATTATGTGGAGTGAGTAACTTCTCCACAATATACTCTACATAGTGTATATACTGCATATTTAGTCATGATGTTACTGCTTATATACTGCATATACTCACAGTCATCCTGTATTTCTTTGCCATGGTTTTGTACTCTTTAGATTAAACGTTATTGTCATTGGCAATCTAAACTTTAGGGATGCACAGCGCTGCACATCTAGATAACCAACCAGTGGTCCCTTTTAAAATGTTGTTTCTTTTTGTGGGTTTGATAAAGCATGGGTTTCAGTTCTGAGGGATTTGGGTTTTTAGGCCAAAACACCAACTTGTCAGGAAGATAATTAAATAAAAGTATTATTTGTTGAATCCAAGCCATATCAATGGAACTACTTTGACTTCCTTCTCTTTCTTGACCAGCTTACAAATGCTGTAAAACACTGTATTCCTTGTTTTTTTTCTAAGTTTAATCAACTACGGTATTTATATAGGACAGGGATGTCCAAACCCAAACCCTTCCATGGAGGGCCTAGTGTATGCTGGTTTTTGGTCTTTCCCTTCAATTAGAGCCATGTTTGAACTACCCCTGAGCTAGCACACCTGAATATACTTTTCTACTAATAACCAAGTCCTTGATTAGTGAGTCTGTAGTTTAGAGCTACAGCTAAACTGTGGCATGGCCAGCCATACTCAGAGAGGGTTGGGTAGCACTATGCAGTGCTATGTGTAGATATCTCTGACTTTTTCGACGTTTAAAATATCA
The DNA here is from genome assembly GCA_016801145.1 of Umbra pygmaea. NCBI lineage: Eukaryota > Metazoa > Chordata > Actinopteri > Esociformes > Umbridae > Umbra > Umbra pygmaea. The sequence continues at coordinate 1,726 of JACXGM010025146.1, read as the reverse complement.
TAAAAAAATGTTCTACAGCTTTTGGATGCTGCTCACTGAAAGAGAAAGTAGTTCTGTTTTCACTTCAGAGTTTATTTAAGCAATAAGGCTTAGGCTTACCCATGATTTTGGGCTGTACTTAGACATAAGGCAAAATACCTGGATACAACCTTTTGGTTAATTTGCCTTGAAACTACAAAGATCTGTGGTGCTCTATTGCAAATCAAATATCTGTTTTTGTAATACCTGTGTTATAAGTAATAAGCCGCAATGGGGTATGGAACATGGCGAATAAACTGAAAGGTTTTCTTATGCATTTTATTGCCAGGACACAGTGCTAAGACAGATTGCACTGCAAACTTCTTTATGCTTTTACGAAGCAGGTACCAATGTAATTAGAGCTGTGAAAGGGATGTGATGTCATACCCTCTCTGATATACCACAGCTTTCAGTCAAGCTAGAATTCAGTATTTGAACCACCTAGTTATCAGTTCTGATGTACCACAACCTTTCCCCATTCAGCATTTAGCTTGAACCTAGTAGTGTTTGATGAGGAATACAATACGTTCTTCAGCAGGTAAAGTCGCATGCAAAACTATAAAAACATGTAATCTCTTCAAAAATGGGCGGGATTTTGGTAAATGACATTTTGAAGTGTTTGGACTCAGTAGTCCATTAGTCCCCATTATATAAAGTTGTGACTTCTTTATCTAAATAGACTGATCATCTCTCTTCTTTAGGCCTACGCCAAGTTTGCTGGGGCTCCAGTTAAAGTCCACAAGATCACCAACCCCTGGAGAAGCCCAACAGGTACAGCCAATCCAGGGCATTGCTGTGTTATCTTCTGACTGGTGCTTACCCTAACTTATTTATGAACTCACCCCCGGCATACTCAATGGGCTGTAACTCACTCTTAGTGAACAGAACTTGACAAACTTGTGAGAGAATGGGTAGAAGAGGTAGTTTCCCTCCTCACTGCTGTGAGAAGTCACAGGTCAAATGGTGAGTTTGTCACTGGACACCCTTAGTACGATGTATCCCAATATCCCACGTCTGTGTTCACACGCACTTAAAAAACGAAGAGAGACACGGTTTGATGTGAGGACAGGAAGCACTCACTTTCGCGCTCTTCGCTCGAGTAGAACAGGGGTCACAGGTCATAGGGTAACAAAGTGAAAAAGGTCAGCGAACACCTGCTGATTCTAATTCTCACAACACCAGCTTCTTTGTGTGCTGGTCTAGGTTTGTTTCAGCCTCGGGGTGTGACCCGACTGTCCTAATAGTTATGCTCTGTGCTGCCTTCTTTGAAAAATCAGATCACCTTAATGTGGATCCATATATGTTAAATACTTTCTTGTTTTTCAAAGTCTGATGATAATAATGTACAACCGAAATCCCTGTTTAGGCTCACTGTTTTGGTCTCATGTCAGGTGTCTTGCCGTCGCTGAAGACCACAGAAAAAAACACTGGCAGTCTTTCCAAACCGAGTAATATCATCATTCACCTCAGAAAACAGGTGGGTTGCATTCGTACCATGTCTCTTAGTTTTTAAACAGAAAACATGTGACCAGTAACCATGGCCTGATAAATGAGGAGCTGTTCCATAGGAAGCAGATGTGCTAATGTAACTACAAAGCTGTCGACAGCCATTCTTTGTAACAAACAGCTGAAAGACTTCCAGAGAATTATCATCATAGTCATGAACAATCTATTCGTAATGCATTTGGCCCCAAAGGATATTCCTGTG
>JACXGM010025145.1:0-15431 GCA_016801145.1 Umbra pygmaea | reverse complement strand
GGGGGGGGGGGGGGGGGGGGGGGGGGGGGGGGGGGGGGGGGGGGGGGGGGGGGTAATTTCTGGGATCGTGGAGTGTTGGGGTGGTGGTGACGTGGGTGGGCCGTGTCCGGCCTCGCTCTCCGGTGCTGTTGGTGGCGGTACATGCACCTCAGGAAACTATTGGTGCGATCTGCCATAAACCCCATAGAAGAAGAAGAAGTAGTAAGTTGATGGTACAACCGGAGGAGGGGGCGGGACTGTTGAGGTCTATACGCATAGATTGTAATACGTTCACTCACGCTGAAAGTGACGTCGATATTGTGCGACTCGTGTGGAAATGGCGAGCGGCAAGAAGAGTGCACTTCTCTCTTCTTTAGCGGATTATGGAGACGATTCAGAGCCAGATTCCGATCCAGACATACAAGATACAGGTAGATAATTTGCTTATCTTCTGATATCGATATGAAAGTAGGATTACGGAGCCCTATCTGTCGTAACTGAGAAAACAAGTTGCCGGTTCGATTCTCGATTGTGGCAAATGTTGATGTGTCTTTGGGCAAGGCAATTTTCGCTAAATTGTTCCAGGAGGATGTCCCTGTACTCACTGTAAGTCGCTCTTGAACACGATAAAAAACCACGCAACTGTCAGCATTGTCCAAATCAAGGTTGGTTGTAAGCTGTTTTCATAGTCTTCTTTACAAAAGGAAAACACGCAATAGCACGTTAGCGTTGCTTTTTGGGTGGAAGAGAGTCATGACATGTCAATAATGCTGCTTTTCCACTAGTGCGTTACCCCGACACCGGTGTGGCTCTAGTGCGATGTGTTAAAGTCGGCACCAGATTTTTGTGTTTACAATAATTCAAATTTACATTAGAATTTTGTGTTGTATTGTGCTAGCAACTATAAAGATGACGTCATAAGTTCAGTATAATGAGAACCTTTCAAAAGAAAAGCCCGAAGGTTAATGCATGTCAAGTTGTATGGCTTACTTAGGAGAGTAAACTCTAAACCAGGGGTGTCAAACCAGATCCACAAAGGGCCTAGTGTCTGCAGGTTTTCGCTTTTACCTTGTACCTGAATGATTGAATGTCACTAATTGGTTGGGATCTAGCCTCACCTGGCAGTATACATCTTAATTGGGCTCTAATTGAAAGGAAAGACCAAAAACCAGCATACACTCGGCCCTCCGTGGAACCGGTTTGACACCTGTGCTCTAAACAAAGGCATGTTTTATGATATTTTATCTTGACTGAGATTGCATATGCAAATTACACACAAAGCTATTCAAATTGCTTAACAAACGTCTTATGGATAATTTTTCACTAAGGTCTGTTATAGTCTCATCATCCAGAACTACGTTACTGTACCTGTGACACAGCCAGCAACACAAAAAGATGGACCCACTACCTTTTTCCCATTGAACTTAGTATAGGCTGAGATTGCATATGCAAATTGCACTATAACACAAGAAATATTCGAACTGCCAAAACATTTGCTATGAATAATTATTCACCAGGATCTGTTCTATCCAAATATATTCTCATATCGTCAGAGACTACATGTAGGGATGTAACTGTTTCACGGTTTACCACGGTTTTAAAACAAACTGTTTTCATAACATGGCCATTTTCTCATTCAAGGTATTGCATCAATATGAAGAAAATTCCTGAATTGGAAAAGAAATAAACATTCCCATTGTAAATATCAGAAGAGAAGAGTCAGCTACATTTACACAGAATCATATAAACATCAGCGATTTAAAGATCTGCTCCAAAGTCTATAATACATAGGTAGCTGACAATAAAGAGACATTATGTGCAATATTCTCTTCGCAAACAATTGTTTCATGAGCACCTTTGGCTTTGCAACATTTGGTTAAGGCTGAACACGTAGCCTAGGTACAATCTAACCAGGGCATACAAAATGAAATGTGATATTCTTTTTCTATTATAGTGGTACCAAGCTGAAGCTAACTTCAGTATTGGGCCTATTTAACAGGCCACAATATGTGGGTTTAGCTAGCTTGATTCAATCAAACAATGGATCAGGATGCAGTTCTAATTACAAACCAGGCAGCCCCTTTGTAAAAAACAGTAACTTTGATATTCAAGCAAAATGAAGAGTATAGGCCTGTCACAATATGCAATAAACCAATTAATCACAATAAATTAGCTCAATAAGTTTCACGGCCACAATTTCCATTTGCATGCTTGTTGGTTTTCCTCCTCTTTTATTTATTGTTTATGGTTGTTTTTTTAATTTATTGTAGATATTTAAAATGTTTTCCAGTTCCAGTGGTAAATATTCTTTAGAAATAAAAGTTTATTTATCTTTGAAACGGTGTACCTTAGGGATGTAACGATTCACTCGACTCACGATGCGATACTATTCACGTCTGGTTTCACAGTACGATTTTCTCACGATTTGTTTTACAAATGAGATTTGAGAGAAATTATAAATGAAAAAGTGTCCCTTTCATTATTTCTCAGTAAAAATGCTGCACATCCCTTAAAGGTTGTTTCAACTCAGTCTTTCTGTCTGTCAGGTCAAGAGGATGGACAGTGGTACCTTCGCACACTATGTAAAACACTATGTATAATTAGTACCACATTGACAGGGGTTTTACATTGTAATAAAGGCAATATTTTTATTTTGTTATAATTTTTATCATTACACTAGCAAGACCTAAAAAAACAGAACACGTTTAGAAAAATATTCCATAAGCATCAACACATTATTAAAAACAAAAATCTATGTACACATTTAGAGAAAAAGATAGTAAATACAACACCTGGTTGCCATGAAAACACTGATGCACCTTATCTCTGTGGCTCTTGCAGTAGTCATATTAATAGTCATATTAATGCCTTTTGCATGAAAACGGAGGTTACTGGTGCTTCTCACGGTGGTGATGTATTATTATTATTGTTAGTCTACGGAAAGTCACAATTCTGCCACACCTAGGATTTGATTGAGTCATCGTCAACATCTACGCTTGCCGTCACGTCTACTGTTTGATGGTGCGTGCACCGTCAAATATGCACAAATATGCAATATGCACACCATCAAACTGTATGGTGCACACTGGCAAACCGAGCGTTTTCAGTTCATTCCTATGGAAGTTGAGCTTGCCTCACACAAGCTCAAGTTTCATAGGAATGAACTGAAAACACTCACTAGCTTCGCGCCAGTGTGTGCTTGCAACTATAGTCTGTGTTTGCTGCTATTGTGCCTGTAAAGCGAGGTTCACAACTTCACAGTAGGCTATCCAGTAAACGCCCCTGCTGTTTAAAACGTGTATCGCGATTCGTTTAACATTTCAACCGACTTGAATCGTCACACATTTCTATCGATTTTCAACCGGTTGTGACTGCGAGTGAATCGTTACATCCCTAGTGTATCTGCATTATTATTTCATTATCATTATACTAGATGAAAATGGTCTCCGTACAACAATATTATCGTTTATCGCAATAATTTCTGGGACAATTTATTGTCCAGCAAAATTTGTTATCATGATGGTCCTAGAAGAGAACATACAGTAATGTGTTTGTTTTTGTTGAACCTGGTTAGTGTATGCACAAGTTGGCTAGCTAACTTTAACTACATTCCTGACTAATACAGAAGCTACCAGCTAGTTTGATTACTAGAACAGTAGCTAAAAAACAACACTGACACAGCATACTTTCAATTCAATATGTACTAGCCAACTGCAAAATATCAAACAAAAACTCTTACTGATGTATCTTGCTGCATAGTCCTGCATCGTTTTTCATAACATTTTTTGGATACTCCTGCAATATAGTATCGTCTTGCAGACAGCATCACACTGCAGTCCCCTTAACCCTGCCCCAAGTCCCAGTAAGAAAAGTGTCAGGTACCAGGTCGAGGATGGTCCACTCGGTAGTGGCAGACTGGCTGACTAGCACTGTGTCATTTTCATTGGAAACATGAAGCACATGTGTTTTTGGAAGATACACAAGTGTTTCTCACCAGTGGAAATTTGGCATAACAGGCTAAAATCTTCCCCAGACACTACCTTGCAATGCACACCTCCGCGAATTGGGCAGAAGTGTCTGGGAACAAAATTTGTAACATGCTGGATAAACATAATAACATACTGGATGTCTGCTGATCAGACAGATTGTTTTTTACTTTCAGTTGCCTGACATTTGTAGATAAATTCTATGTAGTTCTGGCTCAAATTGACAGTTTCAAATGATGTACTGTACACTCCCAGCAGACCCGGGACAGTTGATGTGAAGATATGTCTTCTGAAGCACATCCGATGCCTTTCTGGTTGTAATCACGCTTTTCTTTCAAGCAGGAAGTCTCCTACCTCAGTTAAGACTAAAGGGGAAAACAGAGTTGAACAATTTGTGTGTCCCAGTCATTTCTAATCTTTACCAATGGCAGAAAAAGACAGAGGGGGTGGGGGGTGATTACCAAATCAATCTGTGCTATCGCTTTTGTAAAGAGCCTTCGCACCTTCAAAGAACGAGAGCGGAGTATCAATGTCTGACCAGTCACCGAACACTGTCTTCCAGCCAACATCATAGGCATCTAAAAAACAAATAATGTGGACGACATGGTGAAAACACTCAACGTGTGAAACACAAGCGATGTCACCTAGTGTCACCAATCCCACTTGTGATTGGAGGAATGAATCACCTATAGGGTGTGATGGAGCAAGGCAACCGTATTCAGTTACTAAGCTGGATAGTGCTGTCCAACTTTAGTTTAATCCTCAAGCAAGATTTAATCCTTATGTAGAAGTAGATTCCACAGATACTATTGGTCTCACATTACATATGGAGGACCAAGTGTGACAAAATAAGAAATAAATATATAAATAAATAAATGCTCAAAAAATAAATAAGCATACAACTAATTGCACAATAAATACAGTAAATAAATAAATCTAGGTAGGCAATAATTAAATTATACAATGAGACATTAATGTATATATCTATTTTAATTAGCTTCTTTATTTATTCACGTTTGTAATAATTACCTTATTTATTTATTGTCCGTTCTAATTTTCAACTTTATTTATTTATGACTTATTTTTTAAATGTATGTATTTATGTGAATATTATAATATTTTTGTCTGTTTTATTCTTCCTTTGTATTTTTTTACCCCATTTATTTCTTCAACGCTATTTATTTCTACCTGTCATATTTACATATCTGTATGCATTTCTGCCTCATTATACAAATATACACTATATCTAAATATAAACTATATCTATTTTGCCTACCAGATCAATGACACTTGGTGGAAACTGTGTTTTTCACTTTTTATTTCTCAGATAACATAACACCAAATCCTACATCTACTGTAGTGAATTTACTCATTCGTACTGAAAGTGCCTGAAGCCAAACTACATCTCCACTTTTTTTGCACATATTTTATCCTACAAAGCAGGTAGGTTAGAGGCCCGCTCTTGCCATTTTTGTGTTGTTTGGCTGTTTTGAAAACTTTGAGACTCTCATCGCAACAACCTCACAGGAGTTTTGGGAGAGGGGAATATTGAGCTGTCTTGATGCAGATCTTGCCAAGTTGTTCATGTTCTTATCATACTGCTCATTAAAGTATGATAACAAGGAGGTATTAATTTGCAGATCACATTCTTACGCCAATAACTGCTTGAAGGGGTTAGAGCACAATGGAGCATATTTGCGGCACATATGTTGAAGTCCTTTCTTTGCGTATCCCAAATTAAGTACTATTCTGTGGATGTTTTCTCCTACATTTCCAACAACAATAACCCACAACCCAGTGAAAAAGTAGAGTAAGTTTGAAATGACACTTAATTTAATGTAACACACAAAAAGGCATTTTACAAAAATGTCCATAGAATAAATATGCCTATAATCTCAGCAGGCTAGCTTGCTAATGGGTCAGAAAAATATGACAAACTCCTCTAATGTTTCCAACCTGTTAACCAACATGTCAGCATCTCATTCTGCAGAGCCCCATGGGGCAGGCCTGGTGTCTGCTGCTTACGGAGAGGACGACATTAGCCGGATTGAGGATGGTGATGACAAGGCATCTGGAGATGATGACAGTGGGGAGAGCTCACATAACTCGGTCAGTTTTCAACTTTATCGACACAATCGGTCTCTTTCCACAGCAATATTCTAGGTTTGTTGGCATGAAGGTCATTCAGGGTTGTTAACCATATGTTTTCTTGTCTGTATAGGATATGGAAGAGTCAGATGAGGGGGGAGACACAGATGATTATAAGGTAATTTAACCCAGACAACTGATCTTCATTGTTTGAGGGCGCAATGTGAATAATCTGCTATTTTTGCCACTAGGTGGTGGTGTTGCTCTATCATGTCAAATGTTTGGCCTTTAGTACCATGGAGGGAAAATAACCATTATTTCCAGTTACTGGTTGTCCACACTGAATACAAAAACATTTAGATACACTTTGATTTAATTTAGCGATTGTTTTAATGAAATTAATAAGAGTGACCACTTAAGTTTGTACCCTTTTGATTAGAAATTAGAGATTTAGAAATGCATTCAGATTCATATTAGACTAAAATGGATCTGAAAGATAAAGATTTATTGTCATGGGTGGTCCACATGGCGTAGGGGGGCTAAGTTTGCATTGCACGACAGTCTATGTCATGATAGTCACAGGTTCGATCCTGACTATGGGTTCTCCGACTGGGCCTTCTGCAAGTGGCAGCGCAAATTGGCATAGCGATGCCCAAGGTATGGGTTAGATAATTCCGAGTATCTATCCTGCCACGTCGCTCTCCAGGTGTCCAGATCGGTCGACTTTGTGTTCAATTGCGGAAGTATAGTCGGTGAACGTAATCATCCCGTACATGATCTGACTAAAGGCTTCCGTGTTGGATGAACAGTGTGAAAATAATCGGCGGCTCGGGCGACATGTGGTTGGATGAACCACGTGCGCTCCCCTCGTCATCCCATAGATCTGTACAAGGAGTTGCAGAGCTGCCGACGAGGCAGGATTTGAGGGCATTAGGAGGAGATTTGCCTTGCATGCCAGCTAAATTTGTATAACGTTTTTGGCAGTGATCGTTAATATTTGTCATGCATTTCCAGGCTTAATATTTTATCATTTTATTACATGGCTAATATAACATGTTGAGGAAGGGGAGGAGGTGTGTTAAGACTGTTTCACACTACATTTGGCTCAAACTAGCAATATTCTAGCAAGTTGCCCAGTACCCTGATGGCTTTGCTACCTGCTGCTCTTACGCTGGATGTTTTAAGGCTCTCGTAGTCTTTGGTCATGTTGTTCCAGTAGCCACTCCCAGTCACGTGAGTTCTACTCTCAAACTTCTAATCAACTGCAGACAGATGAGGGTGGAATGGGATTATAACCAACAAGGTAGGGGTGTGCGTTCACACCTTATTCACAGCAAAAGAGTAGTGTGCAGCCTTGCGACCAATCACAGCACACATTCTTCCAGGTGACCCTGAAGATGGCTGTTAAAAAAATTATGTGTGCGATATGGCGAAATCTTCCTGGTTGACAGGCATCCCCCCCCCCCTGCCGCCCCCACAAAACACACAGAATTTACCTCATTTATGCTTGTCACACTCCACTTTCGCCTGGAAGTAAACATTGACGTTTAGGATGTTAGCAGCCGGGTGCTCTTATCCAGATTCTTTCCTGACTGCCTTCTTGTTTTTCTGTTTGAGCTTTGCAACAAACACTCTTGTGCTTTCTAGCAATTAAGACGTGGCACCATTCCACACAACCCAACTGGCATAAACCAACAGTCTCACCTTAGGAACTGTACAGTGTATACATATATACAGGTATATACAATACAAGGTATTGCACCAAAACTAGTTTCAAGGATTTATTATTTAGAAACTGTGTAAACTGTGAACCAAACCATGTGATGTGTAACAATTTATTTTGAAAATGTTTTGAAGTTTGCATAGGGCCACATGCCTCTGCATTTAAAGACGTCCCCTCATAGGGCTTTCATGGGAAAGTGCCACATGGCTGACTGACTGCTAATCCTAAAGCTGTCGATACTTAGCAGCTCTTTCTCTCTCCTCCAACTCTTAGCAAACTAGTGAGTAATAGCTTAGTTGTTGCACAAGCGTGATTTATGTATCCACCACTTTCTTCGCCGTTGCTGAATTCGATTTCATAATTTCTTTCATGAGTCTTAAAATGCCATATTTTTTGTGTTATAGATTATATAGTACTTGTGTGTCATTTACCAGCAATAACGGATTAAATTTATGGAGATGATTCATTTGTGTGAAAAATGTTAAGCTATTTCTGTCAACTTCAAAACAGTTACTATTAAACTGGGAGGAATAGAATGTCCAGAACTTAAGTTGGTATTCCTGGAAATATATTCCCAGCCATCGTTAGGTTCGTTTTTTTTTTTGCCGATTATGGCACAACAAGGGTGTGCCAATCTCAGCATTGCTTTTATGACATAGTAGCTGGGAGCTAATAATACTTGTGAAATGTTAGAACATTTTTTGTTGGAACACCACATGTGAAAATTGCATGTACTTTCAAAATGGTATGCTATTCGCGCATAGCTTGGGATGCTTTTTTTCCTGGCTTGCTATCGATAAAAGGTGGACTAGGACTAATACTGCCACAGACTAGGACAGAAAACAAAAACTCCTCTTTCATGAATTATTGCCTGAACTTAATTTAAAACAAAAAGTTCAAAGTTGTTTGTGTCTTGACCCCTTTCTAACTCCTTGCCTGATTTATTTATTTTCTCTCCAGTAGTGAAGACACATTAACGAAGAAATATGACAGTTTGGCTGCTGTTTGTTGTGTTGCTGTATTTACCACTCTGGCTAAATGGGGCGTATGCTACCGTGGGGTTTGTAAGTCTACCCCCTACTGTTCCTCTAAGCTTTGGCCATCTGCCCTCTTCAAGACAATTCTTCAATGTGTCCGTGCAGTTGCTAGGTGACTGGGTGGCAGACTGAGCGTGTGCGTGCCAGTGAATAGGGGCATTGTTCCTTTCTGTCAGAGCTGAATTATGCCCAGAGTTCTGTCAAGTATGGGCCAGAGATTTTAGAAACGACCAACCTCTTGCCAAGCCCCTGGTTTCACAAGCATGTCCTGAAAGGTTTAATTGAATATCCTGTAGCCACTTGTTTCCCGTTACACAGAACATGTACTAACACTGTTTGATATCAGTATTTGTGTTATTGTAAGGAGCTGAGAATAGTCGTGACCGTTAGTTTCATCTCCTACGGGATGGCGCAGGCTTCTGTTGTCCGTCTAGTGCTGTCCAAAGACGAGCATGTCAATATCCTGTAGTTAAGTGTTCTCTCTTCTGGGTTACAGGAAATACCTGAGGCTGAGAGGAGGGACCCCAATGAGCTGGTTGGTGAGTGGAAACACACACACACACACAGACACACACACACACACACACACACACACTCTCAGTTCTAGATGCACGCAATAAACTTTACATCTTGGCATTACCTTTTAAGTATGTATTGCAGCAATCAGACATTAAATGCTCAGGCTAATTTAGAATGCAATCGGCTGAGTTAGTAGTAACCATTAGATTGCGAAAAGACTTTGTTTGTCTTGGGACAGGGTCATTCAGGTCATGTGTCACAGGAAATGGTGTGGTCAGCTTCTAGATGACTGGCAGGTAAACAGGCGGTGGGCGTTGGTGCAGCATGAGCTGGCGGAAGGTGTGGGTGGTGAGAAGATTGGGAGTGGCCCATACAGGCTGCCCTGTTAGGTCATACAGGGTGAATGCGGTGTTACAAAACCCATAGGCTATCAATTTTCTGAGTGTTTATGATTACTTCAGCCTGCTACATGGGTCCCAACCTGATTTGTTGTGTGTACATTTCAATTGCATGTAACTAGAAGGGGATGCTAAGATGCAAGTTAGATGTTCTCTGGGGTTTCTAAAGCTAGCCAGCTTCAGTTCGCTTGACGTTCTGTCAGTCTAGATTTTACCGTAGCAGGCTGCTAACTAGTCAAATGCCAAAGTTTTGTTTGAGATAATGGGGAAAGCTCAATCCATGTGTGAGTCATTGACTCGTTTTCATCTGTTCTGAAAAGAACATGGAGGTAATTCATCAAGTTCCTTCTTTGAACCTTGGTAAAGTCAATTTGTGGACAGGCATTGCAGTTCAGAAGTTTTTCACTAATTGTTCTACGTTGTTCAGATACTGACAAACATTTCTGAGACATGCAGGCCAACCCAAAATAATGAATCAGAAAGAACAAGCGGTTATGTCCATGAACCTGCAGCACCTTGGCTCAACAAGCCGTGCTCATGAATGACTCACTGCACCTGAGGTGATTTTCAGGTTTCCTGGCAGAACAGACCTGTATCCTCTTAGTACTGCCACCTGGTGTTCAGCTGTGGTCGGTGGATCTTAATCGGGGACGCCGGGCTCACATTACATTTGGGGACGTTGGGCTTGCATACCGTCCAGACTGGGGGACAGGCCCGGATCTACGGGGGGGCAAAGTAGGGCATTGCCCCCCCAGATAGAATCTGTGCCCCCCAGTTCTTTTTCCCGATATATAATGAAATGATATATTCATTAATTATGCCCCCCCTCATCTCATCCTGGAGCTAGGCCTGCTGGGGGAAACGGAAAATCCACTCTGGTCCCGAACGGCGTCCCCAATTAAGATGGCTGTTGGTGTTTGAGGGTGAAAGTATATTTAATTTTTTTTATTTAACCAGGTAAGTTGAGTAAGAACAATTTCTTATTTACAGCACCGACCTGGGAGCAATTAGGGTAAAGTGTCTTGCCCAACGACATTTGGCTCAGTCGGGAATCGAACTGGCAACCTTCTGACTACAAGTCTGACTCCCTAACCACTGAGCCATCTGCGCCCCAACATCTATATGCCCAAATATCTATATGTTAGTGGTGTGTCTGATTACTCTGCTGAAACATGGGTGAAACATGGGTGAATTAGCCCTTTAAATGGATAACCACACTCACCAGAGTGAAGTGACGGGTCCACAGTTGTTTTGAAACCCCTATCCAAAGAGCCTCTCTGTAGCAGCAACAACAATGCTAGAGCTAGTTACCATGGAAACAGGAAGTCATCCATGGTCTGTTCAAATCCACCAGTGCAACTTCACTCAACAAAATAGTTTTCCTGCAATGAGTCACCGTGAACCAGTACTGTCACGAGATTCCATTTCTGGGTCCAGTCGGTCGGTGGGTCCATGGGGATTTCTGAGGGAAATGTGTTGGATGCAGCCTAAAGGTCTCCTGGCGCAGAGCTGCCAGAAGCATGAAGATGGCCTTTGTTGACTGGTGGGAGTTTAATTATCCAGCTGGCTTTACAATGAGCCTTGTCGTCTGGCATGGACCTGTCTGTCTTTTCTCATGTGTTTTCACCATAAATAAATTCAGCAAAAAAGACATGCCTTCTCACTTTCAACTGCTGTCATTTTTCAACAATCATTAAGTACTGCAGTACATCTCCTCTTCACCAGATTTACCAGTTCTTGTTGTGAGCTGTTACCCCATTCTTTCACCAAAGCAGCTGTCTTGCATGAAATCATATACAGAATGAGCAGTGTGGGTGGTGGCATTGTCATGCTGGAGGGTCATGTCAGGATGAGCCTGCAGGAAGGGAACCACATGCAGGAGGAGGATGTCTTCCTTGTAATGTACAGCATTGATATTGTCTGCATTGACAACAAGCTCAGTCCGATAATTCTGTGACACACCGCCCCAGACCATGAAGGACCCTCTGCCTCCAAATAGATCCCTCTCCATAGCCTTGCTGTAACACTCATTCCTTTGACAATAAACAAGAGTCCGACATCACCCCTGGTGAGACAAGTAGCGCTGTCTTACAGTGCCGACATTGCAATTTATTTCCCTGGCCACATTTGCAGTCCTCTTGCCTCCTTGCAGCATGCCTAAGGCAGGTTCACACAGATGAGCAGGGACCCTGGTCATCTTTCTTATGGTGTTTCTCAGAGTCAGTAGAAAGGTCTCTTTAGTGTCATCAGTTTTCATAATTGCCTACAGTTTTGTAAGCTGTTGGTGTCTAAATGACCGTTCCAAAGGTGCGTGTTGATTAAAAATAGGTTTGGTCATTGAACTTCATGATTGCAGTCTGAGTTTACTGTTGTTCATGTTGTCCTTTCAAACTTGAAGCTTGTATTAAATACAGGGACGACGAAGTACATGCTTTTCACAAAGTCACGTAAACCTTGTTCTTTGTTGAATCTCATTCCATGAGTGGATCTACGATTGAATAAGTTCCTGCTTACAAATCCCTCTGTATTTGATTAGCGATCTATCATTTAAGAAACATGTTTTTGAGCTTGTTAAGAAGCTTAAATGTAAGGTGGGCTTTCTTTACAGAAATAAGGCATTTATTCTCATTGGCCATCAGGAAGCACATGGTTCAAACAACATTTTTACCTCTCCTTGATTATGGAGATAGTGCTGAAGATGTGACCCTGAGATCTCTTGACCCGGTTTACCAACAGTGCCCTGCGTTTTATTACTTCAGACAGTTTTAACACTCATTGTTTTCTCCAAAGTCGGATGGGCCTCTTTAAAAACACGTAGACTTTTTCCCCTCTACCAGTTTGTTTACAAGCCCTTTTACATAGGCTCCCTAACTACCTATCTTCTCTTTTGGAGTTTAGAGTCTGTAATTATAACACAAGATCGCAGAGCTGGTTGACATTAGAGACTCCCTTTGTAAAGACTAATTTTGGTAGATCTGTGTTTAAGTGCCTTGCTCCTTATATGTGGAACGATATTCAGATAGTTCTTCATTTGGATGTCAAATTCACTCTTAGCTAAGGACCTTTACAATGAGAATTGTTTTTGTTTTAATTGACTATTTATTGTAGTTATGTATCTCCCTAAATATTTATATCTACCAGTATATACTTGAATTTGTGACATTTAATGGTTTTGTTCACAGGGCACACTTGTGAGACCCTGGTCTCAATGTGGTTTTCTCTGGTTAAATAAATAAAATATAAAATCGGATAAAGTTCTAGAAACGATCAATAAAGTTAATTTATTTAAAAATAAAATAAATATTTAGGGAACTCTCAAATCACAGATCTCAATGAACTAAACATATTAAAGATCAAAATCTATACTGTACGGTACATTTTGTAATTCTTTGAGAACAAAATTACCTAAACCGACAATTGAAAGCAAAATCACTAACCGCTTGAGGGCTGGATACGCACCGGAAAGTAAACAACTGAAATCACAGGCTGTTCCAACTTGTGGAATTTCTTCACAGCAACTCATAATGTTACTCAGTAGTGTGTATGGCCCTTACATGCCTGTATGCACCCCTGACAACGTCTGGGCATGCTCCAGATGAGACAGTGGATGGTGTTTTGGGGATCTCCTCCCAGACCTGGATCAGGGCATCCTGGAACTCCTGGGCAGTCTGTGGTGCTACTTGGCGGTGTTGGATGCACTGATACAAAACATCCCAGAGGTTCTCAATACGATTCAGGTCCGGGGAACATTAGGGCCAGTCAATGGCATCAATGCCTTTGTCATTCAGGAACTGCCTACACACTCTGGCCACATGAGGCTGGGCATTTTCCTGCATCAGGAGGAACCCAGAGCTCACTGCATCAGCTTAGGGTCTGACGATGAGTCTGAGGATTTAATCCCGGTACCTAACCGCAGTCAGGGTACGTTTGGCTATCACGTGATCTCAAAGGATATGCCTCCCCAGACCATCACTGACCCACCGCCAAACCAGTCATGCTGGTTGATATTGCAGGCGACATGGCTTCACCACAGAGTCTCCAGAATCTTTCACATGTGCTCAGTGTGAACCTGCTATCATCTGTGAAGAGAACAGGGTGCCAGTGGCGGACCTGCCAATTCTGGAGTTCTCTGGCGAATGCCAATCAAGCTGCATGGTGCTGGTCTGTGAGCACAGGTCCTACTAGAGGATGTTTTGCCATAATGCTGTCCTCATGGAGTCTGTTTCGGACAGTTTGGTGCACACCAGTAGCCTGCTTGAGGTCATTTTGTAAGACTTGGCAGTCATCCTCTTGTTCCTCCTCACACAAAGGAGCAGATACCGGTCCCGATGCTGGGTTGATGCCCTTTTACGGCCCTGTCCAGGTCTCCTTGTGTAACGGATATCTCTTGGTATATCCTCCATGCTCTTGAGACTGTACTGGGACACACAGCAAACCTTTTTGTTACGGCACGTATGGATGTGCCATCCTGGAGTAGCTGGACTACCGGTGCTACCTGAATGGGCTGCAGGTATCGCCTCATGTTACCAGTAGTGACAAGGACACTATCAAAATGCAAAACTGAAGAAGAATCAGTCAGAAAGGATAAGGAGAGCGCAGTTGTCTGTGGCCACCACCTGTAAAAAACATTTCCATTTTTGGGGGTTGTCTTGCTTTTGCCTCCAGTGCACCTGTTGTCACATTCACTTGCACCAAAACAGGTGACATTGATTCACAATGGCTTATGCTTCCTAACTGGACAGATTGAAATCCATGGAGTTTGACTTTGTTATACTGTGATGATTGCTGGTTACCTTAATTCTTTTGAGCAGTGTATATCTTAATGAGCAAAAGCACTCATTGAAAAAGCTTCTCCTGAACATGAAGGCACTAAGGCAGTGGCAATCAATACAAAAGCAATCAACAAAGAACAGTTGATAAATATACACATGCGTCATTGTTTTGAAATGTTAGGGGCACTAGTATGTCCAGGTCAGGGGTCAAACCCATTAGCTGAACCAGGGACCCTTCGTTCATATGATGTTCCATGTAGGTCATTTGGCCAGAGACTCATACTTGTAATGCCAGGATTGTGTGTTCAATTCCCTTAGGGGACCAGTAGGAACATTTATACCCTCATTACTATAATCACTCTGTTTCTCTGTTTAGAAGCACTATACTCTATTATACTGGTTATTTGATAGATTTCTCATTTACATTTTAGGTGTGCATAGCAATTGGTTCAAGTTTTAAATGAAATCTAAACGCAAGTTGAATATTTCCCTTCACCTTTTCTGAGCAGGCCGTCACCTGGCCCAGTTACAAGGTTAAGTCTAATATAACGTGAAGTAATAATTGAAATTAATATTTTTAGAGTTACAATTCAGACCTTCCTAAATAACCCCGGCAGTACCATTGCAGACCCCCAGCTGAGTTCTCAGATCTAGGTGAAGTAAAGCTTGTAGGCTATACAACTTACAGTTTCAGATTGTAGGCTACATTGATGTTCAGTAGAGAGCAGCCTAAAGGCCATTGCACACTGAGTCCGAAATTTTCGTAAGCGTTTTTTCGTATTCGTCAGCCTAAAAATTCGTTGTATGTATGTCCCTTGTATGGTGGCTCTGAATTGTCAAATAAACCTCTCAAAATGCTGGCTATGGATGCGAAAAACGCAGAAAATCGAACCTGATCCGATTGTTTTTATTACGGACGAAATTTTCGG
>JACXGM010025144.1:0-15432 GCA_016801145.1 Umbra pygmaea | reverse complement strand
GTGTGTGTGTGTGTGTGTGTGTGTGTGTGTGTGTGTGTGTGTGTGTGTGTGTGTGTGTGTGTGTGTGTGTGTGTGTGTGTGTGTGTGTGTGTGTGTGTGTGTGTGTGTGTGACAGTGTCACAAACAGACGCGTGCACTCAGGCACAAGCATGCAGAGACAGCACACCGATGTTAAACTTGAGAGCTGAATGGTGTTTTTTAAAAAGTGCTCAGGGTATTCCAAACTGCTGTAGAAATGCTCTGTTGACATTGATTCATGATTCATATGACAGTTGGACTTAACCACAACTACATCCATTCTGGCTGTCGGGCTAAGTGTATGCTGGGCTCCTTTGTGATTCTCAGAAAACTGTCAGGTGGATTGTACCTGAGTGAATGCCAATGGAGTCCTGTTGGGCATTTCTAATTGCTGAACAGCCCCCCCCCCCTCCCCCCAGGCTGTGGCAGATGGTTCAGTCCAGGCAGGCAGTGACTGTTTAGCACCATGGTGATGTTTTAAAGAATATGCTCAACTGCTCACCACACCAGCCTCTTTCCAGTTAAGCTGATGCCAATCAAATGTATGTTTGGAATGGACTAATGAATTATAGCAACTACGGAACATACAAAAAAAACGTTAAAAACGTCCACACTTTACCTACTGTATATGGCGACATGGTGTTTTGGCAAGATTTCAACATCAATGCTCTCTCTTCCTCTTACTTTAAATCTGAAAATCAGTGCTGAGTACATTTGACACATCATTATAATCCTTGGCCGGCACTCTGTGAGGTTGAAATCAAGGACAGGAAATACAAAAGGAGGAAGAATAATTTCAGTCTACCTCAGGAAAGTGTTAGCAGATTTCATTTATTTTTCAAGCTGAGGAATCTCTAAACAAATATTTATTTGGACTCCAATTACACTGACAGCCTGAACTCTGTGTTCTTGTCTGTCTGCTAATGGAATGTGCGTATACCTTCTCTCTTCAAGCATCCCTCAATGAGATGTTTGCTTTTTACTACATCAGAAGGTTAAAAAATGACTTTTTGGATGAAAGTATTCAGACAGTTGTGGTCATGGTCGTATGGTGAGTGAACTAATCCTTGTCATGTTGCTACATCCATTAAAACCTTCTCTCAGTAATGATACTACACTAATGTAATATCAAAATACACTACGATTTCAGGTACTTGAGACAGCCTTTTACATGCTGATTTCTAGTGCAAACTCCAATTAACCACTTTGTCAACAACTAATATTTGAAATCTTCTAACCTAAATACAGACTTTCTGCCTTTAATTGGATAAAACGGCTATAGCCTTTTTTGTGACTCAATGTGTCATGTTGATTCCCTAAATATTTCAGAGAGTCCGGTTTGTAGTCGTTTTGGTCACTTGAAAATGAAAGGTGTTTTCTGTGGTAGAGAGCGAGTCAGGGCTCTGTGTTGCTGCTCCTTCAGGCCGTGTGGAGAAAAAGAGGAGCCACGCAAAATCCTGGAGTCTGGAGGAGTAGCTGAAGGGAGATTATAGTGGGAAAGCATCCCATAGTGGGAAAGTGTGACAATTAACTAAATTGGTGTTGGACCATTAATTTAGAAGAAGAATATTAATAGGCCTATCCAACGCATTCTCATGGCGAATCGCCATTCTACCGGAACATTTTCAATATAGACCAATCGGTTATAATTTAAAGTACTTGGGGAACGTTTAGTTCAGGCATGACATGCTAGTAGGTTAATGACGTTAAGGTTGGGGAAAGGTGAGGTTAAGGTTTGGTAAGGTTAAGATAAACTTACTTTTGTATGATTTTTTTATGTATCGCCATAACACCAGCCTTTCAAATCTTTAAGTTCAAAATAAAATTTTGGGTGCACAAATAACGATGTAGCTACAAAAAATCTCTATATGTTCAATGCAGCACTGAGTTTAACATTGTCCTCAATTTAGCAAAATCTTTACAGAGACAAACAGTTCAGTTGTAAATGCTATACAGATATAAATTACCTATATATCGCCTCAGATACTGGCTTTGTCATTTCACATGTTGAGAGTAGCAGTGCATTTTTTATATTAGTGCTACCCAGGACAGCTGACAGGGGGGAAAACTGGAAATGTTGTCCCGGGCCCAGTTTTGAGGAGGAACCCAAATTTTGTTTTTGCACATTCATTTTTTTTAGCCGGGGCCCTAAATGTGGAGTTTTGTCCCGAGCCCACAAATTCCTGTCGGCAGCCCTGGTGCCAGCATCATTAGTCTAGGTCCTAAAATAAACAAAGTTCTAGTAACATTGTTACCTGAGAATAAGAGGTGTGATCCAGATTGTCTATTTTGGATACCTCACACTCAGGCAATCAATGGCATACAGAATGCATTGTAAACATTGGTCATTCACTTCTTTTACTGCAGAAATTAATGGTGTGAACATTTTTTATTCATACACACTTATTCTGGATCCTAGGAAGGAGTAGCTGCATTTGTAACAGCTAACGGAAATCCTAAAACCAGCCCGAGGCTGTTGATCAGTTTTTTTGTAAAGAAACCCGGCTTATGATAGCAGTCAAGTAAAATCAATGCTGTAGAGTGCAGGACAGGTGATTATAAACATGTCATATGAAATTCAACAAAAGGTTTGACAGTTTATGATTTCAACCATATAAGATTGATTTTGACTTGCACTAGGGCTCAATTAAATAAAAAACTGTAAACCTCTTTGGAAAGACGTTTTGGTAGTACCTGATTACCTCAACCAAGACACAACCTGAATAACTGTAGCTGGACAGGCTCTGGAGGCCTTCCTCCAACTTTTTATATTCCCTGATTCAATCTTAAGAGTTCCTGTTGCAGACAAACAAGAGAAAATAATGATCCATGTACTAGAAAAGCTTTTCAAAATTCAGTTACTGTTAGTTATATTCATGTGATGTATCATAATTGTTAGCTAGCAAATAGGCTAATACTAGCTAAACTAGTAGCTAAACTTTTCTCCCCTCTAAATATGTCATGTCCACTTCCCCTAGAGGCCTCATCTCATCAGCAAACACTCAGCAGGTGAGGGATGGTCCAATATCAATCACATGCTTCCTTTGTGCAACTGTCCCTAAGCTGTCCAATACTTATCACACTGCATGTAACAGAGCAGCACGCAAGGTACCCGCTTCTAAATACCCATCTATCCATCTATCAAGGGCAGTGCTGTTTGCAACCTCGGGCCAGGCCCTGATAAACCTTGGCGACCATGATGCAGTTGTGCTACAATGCAGCAACTAAGATGACAGCACCACGGGGAGGCCCTAGCTACATTGAATTACATTATACTTAGTAAATAGATAAACTTAGCTAGCAAAGAAGAAGTTAGTAGCTACATCTCTCAGTCATGGTTCTAGGCTACTGCACTTTGCTCAAACATGGCCTGTTCCTCTTTCTACTATCTTGTACATCAAGTAATTGACTAGTTACAAACAACTTGCGGACAAGAAAACAAACATCAGTAGGTGTGGCATAGCATTTGGCCTGAGCAAGGGGTTTTGGTAGACAGGCAAGTACCATCCTGCCCGGCACACCCAGACAGTGCCTAATGCCTGTTCTAAGCTCTGCCTCTTCTATTACTACGGTATTCCAGGGGCCATCCTCTACGTTGCCCATTTTTGCCTTCTCATAGTCAGGCTCATGACAGCTCTTTACAGAAGAGGACGGAATTAGTAGTGGAATCTTCCACACTGGCAACTGAACAATGAATTCCATTCAGCACGGCCGTTAAGTTGGTGGACGTGTGGTTTTGGGGGGGCTCAAACTGAAGGATTTCCCACAAATCCTTCTAATTAACCACAACCAGAGACTCTGTCCATTCAGGAATGTGCTCCCCAAACCAGCAAGGCTTCTGTTCTTTTTCACATTTCCAACCGGCATGTGGGTATTTTACCAGGGAGAGAAATTGGAAGTCAAATGGAAATTGGTTGACTTTCCCTAAATGGTGTGGAGGCTGTGGATTCAATGCCTGTATCGTCTGAGGAGACATGTAATGTTTTGCATGTACGTCTGTCTGCGTAGAGTTTTCCTACTCTCATGGTTGCAGGGAGCTACAGAAGGAAGATAAATTGTTCCATGTTTAATGCACATGGTGTTTGAGCTGAGACAGGCTCAATTACTTTTCCTTCATGAGGTTAATGTGTGCCTTAGGGCCAGAGCCTCGTCCACATGAGGAGAGTCGGGGGTGGAACATGGCTGGATAGAGAAGAGAATGGGTCATTTCCTATAGATAGCTGGTGGTTTGGTGAGGCAGCTAAAGGAGAGTGGAGGAGACCAGAGAACCAGACATGGTCCCTCTCCTTCTAATGAACCCCCAGACTGGCAGGGGGAGAGGGGGATTTTCTTTTAGAACAGTCCATAAAGCACGGCACCTTGCTACAGTTCAAACAATGGCAAACACAGGCGTCATTGGGTTGTTATAGGTGGTTGGATAACCAAGGTAATTTATAGGTGGGAGAAAAAACCCACCTGCAGTCCCAGGGGAATGCCTCCATCTGACCAGAGTCTGGGGCCTTCCTGTGGACCGGATATGGGCTGAGATGGAGAGAGGCATGTGTACTAGTGAAGGGTATAGCATGTGTACTAGAGGTACTATAGGAGGGTATAGCATGTGTACTAGACAAGGGTTTAACTTGTTTATTAGAGGTACTAAAGGAGGGTATAGTGTGTATATTAGAGAAGAGTGTGACGTGTGTACTAGAAGTAATAGAGAAGGGTATGGCGTGTGTACTAGAGGAGGGTTTAGCATGTGTACTAGAGGGTATTGCGTGTGCACTACAGGTACTATAGGAGGGTATACCGTGTGTGCTAGAGAAGTGTATGGAGTGTGTACTAGAGGTACCAGAGAAGGGTACGGCGTGTGTACTAGAGAGTATAGCGTGTTTACTAGAGGTACTAGCGGAGGGTATAGTATGTGTACTAGAAGAGGGTATGGCATGTGTACTAGAGGAGGCTATAACATCTACTATAGGAGGGTATAGTGTTTGTACAACAAGAGGGTATAGCGTGTACTAGAGGTTATAGTGTTGTACTAGAAGAGGGTAGAGCATGTGTACTAGAGAAGAGTATAACATGTGTACTAGAGGAGGGTATTGCGTGTGTACTAGAGAGTATTATGGAGTGTGTACTAGCGGTAACAGAGAAGGGTATGACGTGTGTACTAGAAGGTATAGCGTTTTTACTAGATGTACTAAATAAGAGTATAGTGTGTTTACTAGAGGTACTAGACAAGGGTATAGCATGTGTACCAGAGGAAGGTATGGCGTTTAGTGTGTGTACTAGATGAGTGTATAACACGTGTACTAGAGGAACGCATAACCCGTGTACAAAAGGAACGTATAACATGTGTACTAGAGGAGGATGTAACATGTGTACTAGCGGAGCGTATAAAGTGTGTACTAGAGGAGCGTATAACGTGTATAATAGAGGAGCGTATATCGTGTGTACTAGAGGAGGATGTAACACATGTACTAATGGAGCGTATAAAGTGTGTAATAGAGGAGCGTATAACGTGTGTAATAGAGGAGCGTATGACGTGTGTAATAGAGGAGCGTATATCGTGTGTACTAGAGGAGGATGTAACACATGTACTAATGGAGCGTATAAAGTGTGTAATAGAGGAGCGTATAACGTGTGTAATAGAGGAGCGTATATCGTGTGTACTAGAGGAGCGTATAAAGTGTGTACTAGAGGAACATATAACATGTGTACTAGAGAAGTGTATAATGTGTGTACTATAATGTGTGTACTAGCGGAGCGTATAACGTGTGTACTAGAGTGGATGAAGGTAGTGGATTCACTCAGAGAGATGCTGTATTGCTTCATACACTGGGGGACACAAGTTGGGAATAATCCGGGATTTTACATGTGTTTTGGTGGACCTTGATATCTTTGTTAAGAAATTATCATCAAAACATGATTAATTACAGATGAGCTAAAATACATCATTAGGATGCTGAAATAGCGGCTGCTGAAAATGTCTTTTCCCAGAATGTGAACTATAACATTGGAGGACAAAAGTTTGGAATAACCCAGAACGTTGTATATTTTAGGTATACAGATTTCTCTCTTCTAATTCTGAGGCAATCTTACCGCATCAACACACAATACCAACGTGATCTCTCGGAATTCTGTGAAATTACCACAGACCCTTAACTTCAAAATCCGTGTCAGTTTCACGGAATGGCAGAAAATTCTGTGAAATAAACATGGATCCTTAACTTCAAAATCCGTGGCAGTTTCACTGAATCACATGATGACATAGCAGAGTGTAAATACCGTAGATTTTGCAGGTTGGTAACATGCGACTCACATACTACCAAAGATTGCGAGATCAAATCCATGCGGACACTTTGCATGTATTTTGTTTTCTATCTATTCCATGCAGACGTGTTGCAAATGTGCTTTTTTATCGTTTTTTCCTCACTGTCACCGTGGTTACAAACAATACATTACGACATAATGCATGTTACATGGAGTTAACAGCAAGGTTTCTGACTGGGTAAGGTTAGGGTAAGGGCTTGGGTAAGGCTTAGATTGAATTTACAGCATGGTTTCTGAGTAATTAAGGTTAGGGTAAGGGCTTGGGTAAGGCTTAAGTCAAGTTAACAGCAAGGTCTCAATGTGTGCCCATCGCGGACTTTTCTGTGAAACTGCCACGGATTTTGGTCCGTGTTCATTTCACAGAATTTTCTGCCATTCTGTGAAATTTCCACGGATTTTAAAGTTAAGACTCTGTGGTCATTTCACGGATTTCTGAGAAATTAGGCTGCACAATACATTAAGTATTGTGACCACCAGACCACTATACTCTGTAAATGCAGTTACGCAATATGATCACAATGTTTAGATTGTCTATAACTGTATTCAAACAGACAACACTTTTCTATTTGGATGTTATTGTATTGAAAGAGACATCACGTTTTGAAGAGAAGCTCACCAAAAATCATTTTTAAAGCTATTACCTGCATTCTAAGTAAATAAATAACTGCGTGTGTAGTCTGTGGTACACAAAATAATTTTGATATTTTTCTGTAGCTCTGCCTATAGGCCGTATAGCCTAAAGGAGTCACTAGGCTTAGAAACAAGAGGTTCTGGGTTCAAATCACAGCATAACCTATATTTTGTTGATATTAACAAATAAACAAAGTTCATCTACAGTCTCTCACAATAGTGAGTACACCCCTCACATTTTTGTAAATATTTGATTCTAACTTTTCATGTGACAAAACTGAAAAAATGACACTTTGCAACAATGTAAAGTAGTGAGTGTACAGCTTACATAACAGTGTAAATTTGCTGTCCCCTCAAAGCTAGCTCAATGCATGGAGGTAATGACATCAATTGCATTATTATTGCATTATTATTTTTAAAACAGCATTATAATTCTTGTGTATTTGTATTCCTGTGTAACATTGTCTGAACTTGCACCTTTTTTCCTTATCGTGGCCAGCTCACCTTTTTCAATGAGAAATTGTACTCATGAGTACCTGGTTAAATAATGGTTAAATAAAAAAAAACAATAAAAGCAACCTACAAATCTTTTTTTTTTTTTCACGATCTCAAAGATATGCCTAATCCCCAATGAGACATAGACAAATCACCATAGGCCTACTCTAAAAACAAGGGATAACACAATTAATGTGTCAATATTGCTCTAACACATTTTTGTTTGTGTCAGATGTTCAGCATTGTAAAACGTCCAAAGTGAAAGTAGCCTACAAGGCTGGGAGGAAGTTCTGTTAGGAAGTTCTTAATTAAAACCTACAGTAACGAGGTAAAGGGAGTTCATAAATAACCATTGACCATAAGCAGTACTTTTTTACTATTTTTTTCAATTAATTGATGAGTGATTACTGTTTAGGTCTGAACTCCCTTCACCTGGTCATTTTAATTGTTAGTGCTGGGTAAATGGCACATTCAGGTTGCATAGCGGATACAGATTCATATACTCACGCTCTACCTTGACCGTGCTCTCCCTGAGTGAGCGAGCTGCCTGATGAGCGAGATAGTAAAATAATTAGACATACTTATTTAGTTACAACATAGACAAATTATAGATATATTTTATGGATACCTTCATTCACAAAGGTGGCTTTAAATTGATTGAGTATTACCAATTCAAGTTATTACCAATGTTGCAAATGTCTATCACTTTTGGAAAGTACTTATTTATGATTAATTATTCACATAGCTACTATAGCAATAGTGTTGGGCAGTAACGCCTTAATTAGAAATGTATTACTGTAATATTAATACTTCCCCCAGTAACGAGTAGTATAAGGGATTACAATTTCTGAAACAGTAACAATATTACAGTTATTAATCCAAGTAACTTTTCGTAACATTACTGCATTGTCAGAATGTAATCTTTTTTTCTATTTATCATGACGTTTACGCGCGATAGGTAAGTGCTGGCAGCCAGGGCTGCTGACAGGAATCTGTGGGCCCGGGACAAACTCCACATTTTGGGCCCCCCGCTAAAAAAAATGACTGTGCAAAAACAAAATTTGGGGCCCCGCTCAGGACTGGGGCTGGGACAACATACCCGGTTGTCCCCCCCTGTCAGCTGCCCTGCTGGCAGGTACAGTACATTGGCTATTTGCAAAAAAGCTAAACGAAGGATGGATGATGGAGAAGAGAGACACACTTTCAACAGGTGGAATTATTGTCATTTTTTTTACTTTGTCTCAGTCAAATATGCAAAAAACATTGTCGTCAGTTGAAAAATTCTGTGCGACCAGCAAAACACTGTCAACCGCAATAAATACAACATCTAACTTATTGAAGCATCTAATACAGCAGCACATGATACTTGTAGGATGAACATGGACACGATATCAGCCTAAATGTTGTTATCTAAAGAACAATTTTCCAGAAGGGGGATTAATGAAAGTAATATAGTAATATAACTAATTACTTTTGAAACCAAGTAATAAGTAAAGGAATATTACTACTTTTAAAGGAATAAGCAAAAAGTAAATTTCCTGAGTAACTTGTTGCTTGTTTCTTTCAGTGTTCTAATGAAGTCATGTTTTGACAGTAATTTTTTTATCAATTTAATGCCACCTTGGTGAATGAAGGTTCTATTTTTATCAAAACACATGAACATTCCTGGATTATTCCAAACCTTTGGCCCCCATTTTACTGTTTAGTAAAATTTAAAATTGCAGTTAAAAGGAATGCTGTGAACTGAAGTGACCCCATGTATTCAGGAATGCTTCTACCGCTTATGAAAATACTGCTATGTTGCCGGTTTAGCCATTTGCATTACTTTTGAGACCCTTCAAGATATCTGCATTATGGTATGTCTGCATACTGTAGGAGCAACAAAGCAAGCTTCCTCTGGCAGCATATAATCTGGAGCAGCCTTAAGGGCACACACTGGACTGTCATATGACATTTCTCTTCCCTGTCCCTGCATACTGCTAGCTTCTGAAATGTTTATCAGGAGTTGGATGTCTAATCTACAGTAAACTAATGGGATATTAATACAGCTACATGTATTATTACTATTGTTAATATTATTATGATCATATAATTTATGTAACCATATCTTTGTTGCATAGATATTTTACTCTATTTTTTCAAGTGAGTCCTGGTCAAGAAAGTACAACATATAAAGCCAACACAAAGACATATGGTTGAAGTGCAGGATTTTTTTCAAGAGCAGGTTTAAAAGCATTTGCAAATTGTGTCCAGGAGCTTTCTTATAAGTGATTTGAACTCAACAATCAAAACTAAAAGTACTTTCCTCACTAAAAACACTCTTAGCTTCCAGACTTTGTTATTATGTTAGGGACATTATACTATACAGATGCTGAAATGCCTAAATGTATTAGCATATGCCATATGATAGTCATATGTAAATCAGGTCTCAACTCCGGTCCTGAAGGACCCACTGTATGCATGTTTTAGATGTCTTATAGATTGACCACTGATGCTACCAGGTATTTATGAGCATAGACGGTTCCAATTTATTTGAATTAGGTGTTGGAGCAGGGAGACATCAATAACATGCATGGCAGTGTGTCCCCAGGAACGGAATTGAGAACCACTGCTAAAGATAACTAATTATAGTCCTATAGATAAGTGCTGTTATATTATGCTAAAGATAACTAATTATAGTCCTGTGATAGTGCTGTTATAGTCCTATAGATAACAAATTGTAGTCCTATAGATAGTCTTGTGATAGTCCTTAGATAGTCCTGTGATAGTCCTATGATTGTCCTATAGATAACAAATCATAGTCCTATAGATAGTCCTTTGATAGTCCTTCGATAGTTCTGTGATAGTCCTATAGATTACAAATCATAGTCCTATATATAGTCCTGTGATAGTCCTTCAATAGTTCTGTGATAGTCCTATGATAGTCCTATAGATATCAAAATATGAGTGCATATGTCACCTTACTGTTCAAGATGATTAACTGATAACATGCAGAATGATGTGTACAAGATCTTGTGATTTTTCCAAATAAAAGCGGAGCAAGATGTTCATACAATGGTATTTCATACTGTATACTAAATATTGCCATAATCCTGAAATGTACAGCAAGAATTAAAAGCCCAATCATGTAAAATGTAAATGCCCACAAAAAGCAGAATGTGCATAAGCAGTACATAAGCTTTAAAACGGCAAAAAAATACGATCATAGCACAATGTGAATAATAGCCTACTGCATGTCCTATAAAGCGGCTAATGTTTCCTCTGCCCCATGGCAAACAGTGTAGCATTGCAGGAAGCAGTTTTTTGCCAAGCTTGCTGTTTTCAGACCTTCAATGGGATGGGGTGGGTTAGCAAACTCAATACTCAGAACCTGTCTTCCTCTCATCGTCCCACACAGTGTGACTGACCCACATTAGCAGAATTCCCTCTTTGACAGCCTTTGATATGTTTCCAACATGTTCTCCCGAAGGCATGTCTTTTTTAAAGGGTTTGAAAACGCAACAAGCTCACGAGACATAAGACAAAACACAATGTAGTTAAATTGCTGTGTAGAGAGAAGACAGTAGGCAGACCTCCCAATGGAAGAGATGCACATCTCAAGAGCGAGGTGACGACATACGTAGTATTGTTAGTCTTTCACTCCAACAATTTGGGGTGTGACCAGTATGAACTCCCATTCACCAAATGAGAGAAAGTCCACTTTAATTGCTCAGTTGATTTACAGGCTCGAATGTGACGCTCATTGAACGTCATACAAGTTAAGTCCTGATACATTGTGGTCCATTTTATCTTGATTACTCTAATGCCCTGTAGACTAGCGGCCTGTGGGGTAACAGTGAGGTTGGAAGACATGGCAACAATGCGTGTCGTTCCTGGCAATTGGAATAGACTTGGGAATGGGGGCATGGTCTCCTTCAGGGGGATTGTGCTGGTGAATTTTGCCAGGAAAGTTGATGTTTCTTGTTTACTCCAAGAACAGAAATTCAGCCAGAGTAATTATGATGAAATGGATTTGGAACACAACATGGCATTTGTGGCTGGATCAGGCTAAAACAACCAGAACCTTGCTCACTGGTGCCAACCTAGCCATTCCCAATACAACATTTCACCTCTAGCTCTACCCTTATTAGTCAAGGCATGACCTTTTCTGGATGTCAGTGAGAGCCAATCAGGTTTTGGATGGGTACACTATCGTCACACACTGGATGGTTGGCCTTTATGAATAAATAAAAAGCATTGCTGCATTGAACAGTAGGGCTGCGTTAATTAAAGCAATTAATGCACCTCAGATAATCAGTTTTGTATTAATTGTGTTCATGTTATGTAAAATATTGTGTGCTGAAGCATGTGTGACACGCTCGTCCGAGGAGGTCAGTTTTCCCTCTGGGAGTGAAGATAGTGCCCCTACAGAAAACCCTGCATTACCCTTTTAATTACTATGTTATTGGAATCTGACAAACCAACACATTCCACCCATCTATCAAGCTGGTCGCTCCCCACCCAATCCAGACAGAGAATTCCTGGTTCCTGTTCCAAAATCAAACATCTCTCAACAATAATTGCATACACATTTCAGGGAGGTTTTTCATTCCAGAGGTTTTGCAAAGTGTTTTTGGAAGTGGGAATTTAGTTTTCTGCCAGGTTTCTTGTATATTCTATGCATATGAATTGTTTAGAGAGCTTGTTGAGGGAGGACCACACACACATTCCATTAGTGTGTGACGATAGCTTAGTCCTTGTAGTGAGCAGCCTGTCATCTAGAGTGTTCTATCATGTTGCTATAAGGACCGTTGTTTTTAGAGTTAAGTAGTTTAGTTACCACCCGTTCTTCTATGAAACACACAACATTAATCAGAATAATTTGGAGATCATTTCATGGAATTTTTTTAAGAAAGAGTCCACAGGGTTACAGTAACAAACAAGCTTACACAAAGAAATATTCACCCATTTAAGACAGTTTTGCACATAATTTGGGGTCTCGTTCAGCTACAATATGAGATCCTAAAAGGAAAAGAAAGGATGTTCTTGTAGCTGTGTTAATTTAGTCAACATGTAGCTTGTACCTTGTAGCTGTGTTAATTTAGTCAACATGGCTGCTACTGGAGTAAACAAGGGGCTAGGCTTGCACCCAGAAGTTGAAGCTTCTATGGGGAGATTCTGAGGCTAACAAGACATGCATTTCATAGACTCCCATTCAGTTTAGGGTCACTTTGACAGCGATCAATTTACATCTGAAGCATTTAAACACTCTTTCTGTCCATTGTTTATTTCTAAAGAAACAATGTTGAAATACCTTTTATCTCACGTTATGGACCCATAGCAGCCGTTTTTGTGAAAATAAGCTTACTATTGTATCATAACCAAGCAACTTTCTGTCGCACCGTAGAGAAATTACCATATAGTCCAGGAGAAGCTTGCAGGTAATCGGGGGACGTAAAGGCATACAGTCAACAGAGAAGCCCATAGAGAGTCCATGAAAAGCATTGGAACAATATTTCAGCATCGTTTTCATGGATTGGAAATACTTCCTACTCATGCTCTCCGTCTCTGCAAGATGCAAGATTCGGAAAGATTCAGATTTTTCTTGGCGTGGCTATGAGAAGAAATACAACTTTTGAAGACATTGCTCACGTCACACCTACATCTTCACGCTCAGCTCGAGGCTGCGCAGTACGCTTGGCTACCACTGGAAAAGTGATTCTAATTGGTTTCACTTGGTCTCCGTAGAAATTAATTGCATGGCTTGGTCCATTCTGTATACGGTCATTTGGAGTAAATTGTGCCATTTAGCTAGGGGCAAGTTGGGGTAGTGTTTCATCAGTGTTACCTTGATGCTGTTGACCCAGATCACTTGGTTGGGCTCAGCCCAGCTGCTGACATTGCTATGGAGAAGGAGGAGGTCAATAGAAGGTGGATGTAACCAGTGTAATGGCCAGGTTCACACTAGTAGGGCCGGATTAAGAACTAAGCAGGCAAACATCTTTAGTACTTAGTAGAGCACCATTTTGCTGTTATGTCCTACTGCAAACAAGATGCATAGCCAGATCCCTGCCTCCAGAAATTCTTCGGCAACCAAGCCTTAGTGAAATTTGAGGTATGCTTGGGAGCATTGTCCTGTTGGAAGTTGACTCCCAAGCTTCAATGACTCCCAAGCTTCAGCTTCCTCAAGAGACAGCATTACGTTTTCTCCTAGGATTTCCTGATACTTTACGAATCCATCATGCCTTCCACACGCTGCAGGTTTCCTGTGCCAGAGGATGCAAAGCAGCCCCAGAGCATCACTGAGCCACCATCATATTTGACTGTGGGCAGGTTGTTCTTTTCAGCGTATGCTTCAATCTTTTTCCTCCAGACATACCGCTGATTCATTGTCCCGAAAAGTTCCAGTTTGGTTTCATTGCTCCACAGGACATAATTCCAAAACCTCTGTGCTTCTTTATATGATTTTGAGAATATCGAAGCCAACATTTCTTGTGCTTTTGGGTCAATAGTGGTTGTACGTCTTAGAGTTCTGGCATGGACATTTTCTGTGTATAGTATGCGTCAGGTTTACCCTGGGTTTTCATTGTCACAACGGTGGTTCATCTGTTACCGGGTTACATGCCATGGTAACCTATGCTGCGAACCGAACCTGCTCCAGAGCAGGTTAAAGTCAAGATAACAAATTATCCTGAAAAAAAGCACCTACTGACCAATCAATTCTCAATTGAAAATGGCGTCACCGTTCTGGAAGTACCCAGTGGCTTACTCTGATGGGTATCCTTGTAAAATATATACATTCTCAGTGGAGTGACTGATGCATCTTTGTCAGCTTCTTAAGCCATATGTTGCCAGTGTGATCATCGAAGTTGTGCGCTTACAGTTCCACAGACTGTATGCATAGCGTTGCATTTGTTTGCTACAGGTAGTTTAATATATGCTGTGGTTGATACAGAGAACCAACATCAATGTATCCCCTTTCACTATAGAACAGTACATACATTTTAATATAAGTACTTAAATCTTTTTTGAACAACGCAGTATTTTAAGATTAATTGACATCTACCATTTACATTTTTTATTTGCTCCCAAGACTGTTTAATACTGCCAGAGTTGCAAAGAATACAGCAAAAAAATGTCATACATGCCATCATCATTCATCCAAGCAACACATTTAATTGAATACACAATGTTAATTATAGTCAGATCTTGTTGTGCCTTAATGATGGGGCAGTGATATTGATGAACCTCATACTCTCGTTTTATGTTGCCTTTCAGTGAGTGTTCTCTTCAGATTTACAACTTTTACAACCAATCACAAGTATGTGTAGATGGGGCGGAATTTTGCCCACACTTTCTATGAAGCAGTAGCAGACAGTCAGTGACGTCTTTTCCCTTTGCTTGTTAAATTTCTGGTCCCTCCCCCTGTGCTTAAACCTTCACTTCTATATTGTAGCCGTTCAAAGATAATGGAATTAGCCATCTGACTTGCAGGACTAGTTACTGTAAGTCCCTCTCTCAAGGCCAATTTAGAGTGGAAAATGGTCCAGGCGCTTATGCACTGCGCGCTCTAGGGCCTGGGGAAGAGATTATGGTATAGCCATGGTGTTTTGTTTGTGTCTATGTATGTGAGCTTTTTATTAAAGAAGGTTCATGTCGTTTGAAATGCTGGTAGTTGTGTGTTCACACTGGAAGTGGAGTTCAAGTGCTTTCTTTCATCCGAAGCTGGCTAGCACCGACACATTTTCAAAGTTTTCTTGCAAAGTTTGCAGAAGGTCTTTCCAGAATTTTAAAACGACAGGGTTGTCCAACGTTGATTTATAATCCTCTACAAGCACATATGATATTTGTTGTGTTTGATAGGAAAATATTGTTGGTTGTGGCCTGCTTGTGGAGAACTATTGGAGAGAGAAGAGAATGAGATGGAGAGAGATACAGGAAGAGGAGAGACAGGGAGAGGGATACAGAAAGAGGAGAGACAGGGAGAGGGATACAGAAAGA
>JACXGM010025143.1:0-15432 GCA_016801145.1 Umbra pygmaea | reverse complement strand
ACGTAGTCTGAGATCAACAGGCCAGAGACTATTAGTTGCCCCCCTTACACATTTTAAAACTAGGGGGGACCGTTCATTTCAAGGTGTGGCACCCAGGTTGTGGAACGCTTTGCCTCCTTCCATACGCTGCTTGGATTGTGTGGAAAATTTTAAAACCCAGTTGAAAACTCTGCTTTTTAAAGAGGCTTTTGACTAGACTGTAGGGTGGTTAGGCTGGTCTAATGTGTATGTGTGTTTAATTTGATTATGTGCTGTAATTTATTTATAAGAGTTGTGAATTCTTTCTTTTGTTGTGAAGCACTTTGTGATTTTTATCTGAGAAATGTGCTATACAAATAAATTTTACTTACTTACTTACTTACTTTTTGCATGAAGAGTCACATTGTGAAAATCAATGCAGAAATTTCACAATTTTTGCCAGGGTATTCAAACTTATGAGTATAACTGTACAATAAAAAGGTGTATCTTCACTTAAATTATAGCATATTCTATTGTTGCATGATAGCTGTAATCGCTAGTTGCCAACTATTCTATCAGTGTAAGGTTAAATTATTTGACAAGACTGGGGATACTATTAAATGCATCTGAAATTGCACTCCTTCCAGAGAGGTAATATGATTACACAATATATCATTAAGATAATGTACTCCGGAATACAGGAAACAAAAATAAATTGTACAATATTAGATCTTTTGGAGCAATGTCTCTAAACTACACTTTCCTTTATGATGAATGTTTGACCTTTGTGAAGGTATTAAGTGTTTAACAGATTCTGCAGGTGGAACAATGGGGTCTATTGTAAGTAAACAAAAAATATGTCAAGGCCTTTGCTTATGTACTTTGTACAGCTATTTAATGTACGTTTATTAACTGTAAAAGTATGATGTAAATCAGGGTTTTACAGAATTAAAAAAGGAATGCTGTTTGGATTACAGCTGTAAATGTTTCTGGGAGTGCATAAGGTTACAGGAAGCATTGTTATAAGATTTCATGGGCCTGTTGAATGTAAACAGAGGGGTGAAATCATTTGGCTATAGAACCGCATGTCAATATCCCAGAGAATGAACTAAGAATGACAGAACAGATGTTGTCTACAGGACCCGTCCTTGTAGAGGCCGAAGGCCCTCGCGCCTCGGCAGTACCCCATCCAATACCAGGGAGGAAGGAGGACGTTTCCGGCGGTCCGGTACCACCCGCAGCACTTGGCGGTCCTCAAGCCCAGCGATGGCGACGTCGGACATAGGCTGTCGGACGCATAGGTGGCTCGTCCCGACAACGCGACGTGGCCCATCCCGGTGGACGTACTACCGCCGGTACTGCGGAGCGTCTCCCTCCGCTGCTCTACAGGAGGCGAACAGGAGGAGATCCCCAAGCCACCTGAAAGTCGGATGGAAACTCCCCCCCAGTCGGCCGAGAGTGTCCACAAAATCCTGTACATTTCCCTCTCTACCAAATCTGTGCAGTGCACCTGACACTGTGGATCCAGTTAAAATGTCCCACCTCTCAATCAGAGCCCTTTAACATTGGATAATTTAATGCACAGTCTCTGGCAATTAAAACTCTATTAGTTGAAGAGTTTATCAAAGACAATGATTTGGGATATTTTGCTTGAAAGAAACATCGCATAGAAATTGAGATTCCTACCTACTACATGAAACATCCCCTCCTGGTTATAACTATCTGGATAAAGTCCCATACCCTTGTCAGGGGTTGGGGTCTGGCTGTGTTCCATAAAGACTCATTCCAACAACCTCTTAAGGCTCACCCCCGACTTTTCAAATTCTGCCTAAAAAAAACCTACCCAAAGTTAGCCTGTCCCAGTTGACCATTCATTTGATGCATGGCTTTTAAAATGCAATATCTCACTGTGATACTTATTTATCGCACTCCGAAATCAAATGTAGTGTCATTCATTGCAGATTTTTCTGAGCTGATTACATGTATGTGTCCTTCAACATCCATGTTGATTCAGTGTAATGTACCACTGATTTCCTAAACCTGCTTGAATTTCTAACCTGGAACAACATGTCAATGCCCCCACACACAACGAACGGACATACTCTTGACCTCATCATCACTGGAGATATCCCTGCCTTGGACCTGGATGTACATGAGTTAGGTGTGTCTGTACATAGGGCTGTGACAATGTTTGTTACTGCTCCTGCACTTCAGCATCACCCCAAGCAAACTATTCAGAAACCTCTAGTCTGTTGACTTGTCTGTCTTCCAGGAGTCTGTAAAACCTGTCCTCCAAGTTGACTGTCACACATCCACACCTGATGGCATGGTTGACAGGTATAACAGCACCTTGTGGAACACTTTAGACATGCTTGTCCCTGTAAAATCACATCAAGTATCATTCCAACGTTTCTCCCCATGGTTCACAGAGGAGCTGCACAGCATGATGACCCAATGCCGTAAGATAGAACATTTTTGGAGAAGCACTGGTATAACTGTCCACCTTCTGGTCAATAAAGTGTTTTTTCAAAGCATTAAAATCAGCCAGCTCTACCTTCTACTCTTCAATGATTGACAATGGCAGAGGAAATTCCAGGACTTTATTTTCCAGCATTAGTCACATAATTCCATGGTGTAGTGGAGAGAGAGGCAGGCGCAAAGGAATTGCAATATTTCAATGATGTTTATTACAGGACTCAGATAAACAAAAACTGCCTAGTGGGGCTAAAACAGGAATAGACACCGAATATTACCTACGACCACGCAACAGGAACACGTAACAGGGATTAACAAACGACATGGGTCAATGCTAGGACCTGTTTTCTTGTTGCTCTACATACTCCCAGATCTTTAGACAGCACAGCATCCAATTCTATGCAGATTAAACATAGGTGCACATTGGAAACAAGCCTGACACAACATTTGTTCTGTCATCTCTGTCCAATTGCCTGAATGAGGTCAAATGCTGAATGCAGAACAATTTCCTCCAGTTCAAAAGCAGCTAAACAGAAGCAATACTGGTAGGCACCCCACAGCAGATCAATAACTTCTGCAACATATGTCCTGCCATAGATGGTCACATCATTCCCCTCTCCTGTGTAATCCGTAAAAGCAAAGCCTAATATGCATAATTTATATAAAATGTTGACATATGTCTGCCAATTGACAAACACTCATGACCAAATTGCAAATCCTGTTCAAATTGCAAAATATGAACTGCATAACGTAGGTCAGGGTTATTCAACTCCTAACTTACGAGGTTCGGAGCGTGCTAGTTTTCTGTTCTACCTCATCATTAATTGAACTCACTTGGTGTTCTAGTCTAAATGAGTCCCAAATTAGAGTAAAACTGGCTCTGAGGTCCAGAGTTGAATATGAGGGGTGTAAACATCATTGTCTCATCTAAATTGCCTTTTCAGATTATTAAGATAAAGATATACTGTAGTCTACTATTTGTGGAGCTTTTGAGATGTGCGCAAAAAAGCACACACATCTGTTCTGACAACTCATGTGGGCATTATCAAGCTGCATGCAACTGCAACATGAATATTATCTGTCATACAGTATATGCATGTGTTGAAATGTAAAATGTATGGCTTTTTTTTAGGCAAAGGTTATTGTGTGCATGCCTGTGCATAGGGCGTGCTTGTGTGTTTGTGTACGGCATATCCATATCAATAAGGTACCCTTGAAGGAGGCAACACACACGTCACCCTTTATCTGGATCATTGTAAAGCTGTCCTGGGAATGTGCTCAGTCAGCCAACATGTTGATGTGATCTCCACTGTCTGATATACATGACTGATGTGAACGCTCCCAGGATCCACAGTGTCAAACATGCAACAAGGAAAGCTGACAGTACAACCCTCCCCAAACGCACACACATTTATACACTATATGATCAAAAGTATGTGGACAGCCCAACTATCGGTGAAGGAATCTGGGGCTGTCTTTCGGGGTTTGGGCTATAGGCCCCTTAGTTCCAGCGAAGGTTGATCTTAAAGCTAAATATTTTAGACAATTGGGTGCTTCCAACTATGTGGCAACTATTTGGGTAAGGCCCTTTCCTGTTTCAGCATAATTGTGCCTCTGTGCACAGTGCAGGTTCCAGAAAAACATGGTTGGATGAGTTTGGTGTGGAGGAATTTGAGAGGCCAGCTATTCCATATTTTGTAAATTCCACCACTTGTAATGTCATTTTAAACTTGTAAATAATAATGTATGTGTTTCAAATGTGAAAATTTGATTATTATCACCTCAACTTTAAAAATATACAGGTTAAAATTGATTAAACAATATAGTTTACACAAAACTGAATTATTTACAATAGATGAACATAAATAATATACGTGTCAGTCATTACTCTAAATGATGATTAGGTTCATTAATGATGATGCATGTTAGGTTCTTCAGTCCGTGCCCCTGACAAAAGCACTGGATTCGATCTGGGGTTGATCCCCGGGCACTGTAAATGGCTGCCTACTGCTCCCTTGAGGGATGGGTTAAATGCAGAGAATGAATTTTGCTACATGTATGTGTATGTGACAATAAAGTACATTTTCCTTTACCTTTTAAATATGTATGTGTACGTGACAATAAAGTACATTTTCCTTTACCTTTTAAACATGTATGTGTATGTGACAATAAAGTACATTTATCTTTACCTTTTAAATACTTTATATTGGATTAATGTAATAATTTTGTCAGTGCAAAACCATGAATTGCCATTATGTTTTATGGGGATTATGACTCACACTTTCTCCCAATTCATTTTGTGTAGCGGAAGTCGAGCTTTACAGTGTGATTGAAATTTAAACCTGGACTGTTACTTTAGAAAAAAATAAAAAATACAAAACAATGTTTAAGACTAATGACTAAAATGTTTAATAGCATATTAGATCCAGGGATGGAAATCATCAACTTAAATAATACAAAATATAGACAATAATAGAATAGCAAAATTGAGATTTAACAATATCTAACTAACAACAAATGCATTATTATGGACCAAATTATAATGTTTGTTTTTGCAAAATAGTTGTATTGTCCATGGATTATTCCTGCATTCAATAAAAACATATATATATATATACATATATATATATATATAAATTATAAAAAACTCTAAACGTAAAATTTGGGTGGACAGGACAAATGAATGGAAAGTTACATACAATAGTGCAGCTTTAAAGGCAACATTACCACATGAGTAGATATTGAATTCACGTTGCTTATGTCAGCTTACTAGAAAATGACTTCTACATTTCTAATATACTGTAAAGCTGCAGAGACAGATTGCTTAGAGCTCTACCCAACACACCCTATAAAAACATTATTTCTTCAAACACTCATTCTCATCAAAGTTTAATACTCCTCATACTGAAATCATTACTTTGTAATTCCCTCAATGTCAGGGTATGGTATGGATGGACACAATCCATTATTTTCCTGTAGTGCATATATTAGGTCTGGTCCCATTTAAATTGAAAATTGGTTGTCAAAAGACCTGGGTAAATAAAGTATCAAATATACTGTAGGTGATACTTTAAAATACACTTTGTCCAAGCCTACTAATCGAGTTGGTGGATTACACCTCTCTCCTCACTTTTATTTTAGTTCCTCCCTCCCAGTTATCTTACTCCCAGAATAGGACATTTGCTTTTAACACGGAGGAACTAAATCACTTTTAATTAGAACAAATCCCTGATTAGATCTCTCCATCATTTGCATATTTCTCCTCAATACCTGGAGCTCATTAGAGGTAAGACCGTGCCAAGGCTGTGCCTGGTAATTAGTAGTTAAGAGATCGAAGGCAGGGGGTGGTAGCTCAATACTTTTCTAGCTAGGAGAATTGTCACCTGGGTAGGATTTGGAACAGGCACCCTGGGTGGTCATAGAGTGGGGTTGGGTGATGACGGTGTTGGGCATGCAAACATACAGGCATGTGTGTACTTGTGAATTTGTACATACTGTAACTTTGTCCGTCAGTGTATTTGTGTGTGTGCCGATGCCATAGGAAGCTCAAATCGAGACAGATGCAAATCCATTTCATTCAGAGGTGACACTCAATCTGTCTCCCTCAGTACTGGCCCTGCAGGACGATCAATGTCTGCTGAGGTGGTCAAACGAACCCAACAAGCTGCTATCTGCATCTTCATTAGTATTCCTCCATGCTGGGGCCAGCTAACTGGCCTCCCGGGCCCTCGGACAGCACCGGCAGCACAGGTGCCACATCAATAGATTGATAAGACAAGATAGACATGGCCCTTGAGGGCTAGGGGTGGACAGAGTGATTTAACCCACCGCTGGGCACTCACCCTTCTTCTGACACAAACATGCACAAAAGAAATACAATTATGCCAATATTGTAAGAATGAATGAATTCATCCAGTCTCTGCCAATGCAGGACAAAGTTGAAAATATATATGAAGAATCCATAGTTAAAGATGCATTCAATTACTTTTTAGTCGCTGGTTGTAAAAGTGGCGCTGTCGAGCTAAAAAGGGTCCCTGAATTTTATTTTATTTTTGATGTACAACTTTGTGCCCTTTCCTTTGAAAGCAAGTAGGATTGATGACATAGGACACATGGCAAATTCAGGTACAATAGTGATTCTAACAGTTTAAACAACACATTGCATTCAGCCCAAATTATTCCCAATTTGAGACTACATTTTAAAATGTTGTTTAGTTCATATTTCGCTGCAGAATGCTTGCAAGTTTTGTTAACTCGTTACGTTCAGGGGACTATCCTTAGTATTTACTAGCTAGCTAACATTGTACTATGTCTGAAATTAATCTGTTAACATAAAATATGACAGGGTTTAGCCAACCAAATTTTGTAACAACTCTTCAGTCGCCAAGATTGTCTGGGTCTCCGTACTGCATCATTTTGTGTTACTCCTAGACACCAAGTGGTGCATGACACTTTCTATTCCCCTTCTAGTTGACAGAGGCTGAACATTCTGATGGAAACCTTCAGTAAGTTCATATGGTAAAAAACTATAATCACCTGATTTTAAACTGCAAATAGCAGGTGCTGATGATTAACAGCATGTATGTAAAGCAAATTATTTTTTTACAGCTAATGTACAGTATTACATCTAATGCTAACCTCTCCTGATCCTTTAGAGGGGATTGGGCTAATTGGTCATTGGACATCCTTTCGAGATATTCCCCACCCAGGCTGTTTAAAGGTCACCTCTTTTCATAGGATGGAGTGTGTGCTGTTGTGCTTTGCTGTTTGTGTAATACTAATCAGGGTTCATAGTTAGCTTGCTCCAGAAAGCAAATATATGTTCAGAGATGCTACCTGGACACTGACTATTGTCATACAGGTAAGTTGATGCTAGGGTTTTTCATGTTGATTTGACCTATACCATTTCACTGAGCTATTGTAGAATATCTTTCAGTTGGGAGAAATGCTTTATTTGGTATGCTTTTAAGAAATGTTGTCTAAGATTCCAACACACACCTGACCTTGCACAAATGATCTCAATGCCATATTAAAAAAAGCTACTCTACAATACTTTGAAATAATTTATAATGCAATTTTCAATATGATCAATCACAAGGTTTTCCTTAAAAAAGCCTTAGAATAAATAAAATATAGCTAAATCAGGTTAAGCAGATTTAGCCACAGATAGCAGACCCAAAGCTACTTTTAATAACTTGTAAACTACACCACAACATCTAAGCTCAAATGCAGTGAGCATTTGACATTACCAAAATACACCTTTAAAGGGTTTTAACATAATACAACAGGTGTATGTTTTATTTGTGGGAAAACATTGAATATATACATGGAAAATGTAAAAAATTGCAAGAATTGCATTTTTTTTGACAAGACAATTTTAGATTATCTTTAGTAATTTTTGATAATTCAGCTCCTCTTCAATAGCTACTCTTCTTCTTCTGCTGCTACTGTAGGTGCAAAATTGTTAGGTGAACAATTTTACAACCTTCACCTAATATTTGTAAAATGCCAACTATATAGTTTGAAGATTTTTACAGGAGGGAGTCTAGGCACCAAGATGTAATTGATTTAATCTGTTGACAGACTAAATGATGGGACACCAACACATATACAGTATTTTTTAATTTGTTTTCCTACAAAAAAAGTCTGGGAAAAAATCATTTGGACAACAAACAAATACATACCTCAGTTATATTTAGATTTTCTTTGTCATGCACACAAACTTAGAAGCCACTTTGAAGTTAAGCAGATCCTCTGGCACTGCAATGAAGAAAAGTGCAAAAATTATATTTCTATGTGGGTGGCAAGCCTTCCACCATGACAAAATGCCAAGGCATTCTGCTTATGTTTACAATGCTCTTCTAAGCAGGAAATCACATTTGTCATGACCTGTTGATATCTGTAGACTTGTGCTCACCTTGGTGCTTTGAAAGACCACCCTGCTCAGGTTTCTCATTTTTGTTAAGGAATTACACTTTAGGGTGTCTGTATACTGTTCGTTGGGAAAATACTTTGTTTTTCATTCTCCCTCTTCCTGCAAATAAATCCTTCATCAGTGACTGTAAATTCTGCCTCCCTAAAATCGACATCATATTGAATCCAGATATCCCACATTGGTCATGCTCTACAATATAATTATAGACTGCCATTCCAAAAGTATGTGTGTTTAATCTTGACAAGTGAAGAGAAAATTATTTTGAAATTAATTTCCCACCCTTTGTCAATATTCCTGAAGTGTGGCACCGATCACAGACAGCTGCATTAAGCTTTCATAAAAGTAAATATATGAGTTCTAAATGCTACCCCATCCCCTGTGTAGTACACCCCTTTTGACAAAAGCCCTATGGCCCAGTTTTAAAGTAGTGCACTAGGGAAAAGGGAAAAATTTGGGACACAAAGTTAATTAGATATGAAGACTGAACTCAAGGGATTGTAATTAGCCGAACTGCGTGACTGCTCACCAGTAATTAAATGTCATATTCTCTCAGTTCACTGAGCTGTAAAAACCATGGCAGAAAATGTCAAATGCAACAAATTCACCCCTGCCCAGTGGGGATGGAAATCCCCGGACACTGGTGTAAAATGGAAAAAGATAGCTTATAATAATGGCATCTTTTTGTAGACGCTAATGAAGACCAACTCTTGCCAATAATTGTTGGTCAAAGCCTACAGGAAAATGAACTTTTATTGGAGGGTTTTAAAATAAATGTTGAAAATGAAGCTTAGGACATTGTAGATGATTTGTTCTAGAAGATAACATTCATCATCTACATTAACATCACTTTATGAAAGTCAATGCCATAAAATTGCCAGGCACCAGATAGAATGTTAGTTAATGTACGCTGGACTGTAAAAAAATGATGGGTATAAGTCGGAGATAAAAAGTAAAGAAGAAAAGTTGAGTTTCTCCCAGAATGTGAGAATGAGTTGTCACCCACCTGATTTCCTCGTCATCACCTGTCAAACATCACACGCAGCTGGCCGCAGAGTACGAGAAAACAGGGAGCTAGCTCCAGCTGGGATCTACTGCCATCTGGAGAGCACAGGATCACTAGTTACACGTGTGGGACCACAGAGTGACTAATATCAGAGGCCAACTCAAGGGCAACAACATTACAACTGACAATGTTCCAGGCCAGTCACACTGTGCTGTACGTGCCATGCACTGTGACACATGCTGATGTAGTTGAAAGCTGCTAATGACAGTGAATTGGGAAAAGGTCACGGTGGCTAATCGTGTTATCTTTTAACTAAGAGTTGACATAAAGTTGACATAAAACTGACATTAAGATGAAGCATGCATTTGAGTGTGGCTGTGCTTGCATGCATGAATGTGCGTGTGTTTCAAAAGTAGGCAATTCAACTCAATATCATCACTCTTCTTACTGTCTCTGTAGTGCCCTTCCTTTTGAAAAAGTTCCATTGACTTTATTAGAAACAGTGTGCAAACGTGTGTCCCTGTACATGTCTGTGACAAGCTAGCTTAATTACCTATCACCTATGGACAGAAACTGATCACTGGAATGTAATAAGTCTGAAACATGTTTGAGAGAAACTACTGCAAAGCCCCTGCGGTTTTTGGAATTAAAAAAGCTACAGGTAACAAAAAATAATAATAATGGATTGCTGAAATGGATGCTAATGGATTGATGAAAGATATCACACTTTCTGTTTGTTCACTGGAAAAACACGTTTTCCTTGATATGGTAGCAGAATGGCCAGTCTTTATGCAGGTTGACTTTTGAAGGTGACATTCTACTACATGAACTGGATCTTGAATAATAAAGTAAATCTAAAAGAAATTATAGTCCTCACATTCCCCTGTAAGCAAGTCTAGATATATATTCAGAATTTTAGTTACAGCGCTATTTCTCTTTTTTGGCATGTTAAATCTGATTTACTTTTTTTAAACATATTGTGAGCAATTAGAATTCAATTACTTTCCCAGGGAGTGAATGACAGATTTACACCTTCTTGGTTTGGGGATAAGAACTAGCAATGCAGGATTAAAACCAGTGGTCAAGAGCACCCAAACAGGCTGCTCAAACCCTTGCCCACTAGACTACTCTGCTGCCTACTAAAGTGTTGTGGCATCAACTACATTGTTTTTCAG
The DNA here is from genome assembly GCA_016801145.1 of Umbra pygmaea. Taxonomy (NCBI): domain Eukaryota; kingdom Metazoa; phylum Chordata; class Actinopteri; order Esociformes; family Umbridae; genus Umbra; species Umbra pygmaea. The sequence continues at coordinate 4,886 of JACXGM010025143.1, read as the reverse complement.
GCAAAATATCCTGGATTACTTAGGCTAGAGTGAGCTGTGGTGGTGGTAGTGGATGGACTCAAACAACACAATGCCGTGCCACAGTTTGGTGTAGCAATATAAGCTCTTGAGTCTGGAACACACGTGACCCTGACCATGGGGTTCCGAGCCCTGGTTCTACTGCTGTCTCTGCGCTTCCTCTCTGTTTCCCCCTACAGGCCTGTCTCCCTAGCCTACAGTATTTGCTTCCTACTGTTCTGTCAATAAAAAGTAGTAAAACCTGACCTCAAAGACATTATACAAACCTTAACTATTCACCTATTACATGTTCTGAGGTCTATATAAACATGTCAACATTGAAATCCAAGTCTATCTACAAGCAAGTTTTCCCTCGGTTAGTGTAACTCAGGAAAATTATTAAAACGGTCAGGGAAGCTGAAATTTAACACTGACCAAATCCACTGTTTAAAAGATACCACAACAATACAGCAAGTATAAAATTAGGTGTAAGCTAATATATCCCCTTTAATATGTGTCCTGTGTCAGCTCAACTAAATTGGCCAATGACCTTGTACCCATTCAGTTAATCCCTTTCTTCATGATAGAACCTGAGATCCTACACATTATCTACACAACTAGCTAACTCAGCTTGGGGGCCAGAGAAGTGTCAGCCTCTAATTCCACCCAATACTTTAATTGCCTCATTAATTTAGCCTGACAAGATAGGTTAAAGCTTCTCTCTGATCTCAAACAATCACACAGAGGCATTAAGAGCCTTACCTGACCATAGCCCTGAATACTCTGTAAGGCCATAGCCATGTTTAACAAGTTTGAAAGTAATCCCAATAGAAGACTTCTTTATTAGTGTATAATGGTGTTCCATCATTGGTTCAGGAAGGGTATTTAGGTTAGACATTGACATTTTCAGTGGGTAGTTAAGAAGACCAAAACAGGTAGGAGTGTATTACTAGTGTTTTAACAGCCCCGAAGGCCATACAACTAATCATAGACATAATATTGTGATGTGGGTCTTATGTTTGGGGTGCACAATGTTAAAGTATGGTATAATGTGGTATGGCACAATGTGGTTGGGGCACAAATTGCACTTGTAATAGTTAATCCATCAGGGACCTAGTCATAATTCAAACAACACTTGAGTGGGATAACAAATAGCATAAAAGTCGTATTACTATGAATGCTAACACTTGAGTGGGATAACAAATAGCATAAAAGGCGTATTACTATGAATTTGGCAAATCATGGCTATACAAAACAAATCATGGGTGCTGGGAACATTTTAAAGGTTTATTTTGGGACAGCATAGATTTTAATATAATGTGTAGTCATTGTTTGATTATGTACAAATTATACACATATAGTTTGAATTGGACAATGAGTAGTAGTTCTGTTTCTAAATATAAAAACAACTGAATTGGACAAAGTAATTGGACATAGACTGAATTCAAAATATTAAAATGTTTATTCATTAGGAGTAACATGGCCAGAGTAGAACAAAGGGGCAGGAACTGGTCAAAACTGGATTTAAGCTGGACAAGGAATTTAAGCCTAAAGGAGGAGTGCTGACGACCATTTTGAATGTAGTAAAGAGTACCTTAGGTTATACAAAATGGTGGGGTGAGTAGGTAGAAACTTGACACCAGTGTTGATAGGATTGGTAGAAGGGAGTGAAAGAACCACCCCTGAAGTAACGTAGCAAATCAAATGAACGAGATGCTTTCTATAGGTAAAATATTCATGAGGTATTTAAATGGTGGACAGAGGCTGATTATTCAGTTGTTGGGTAACATCAGTTATTTCGTGATGCTTGGGTGATCAACAACTTGGCTTTGTTATGATAAATAAAGCTTAGTTCAATCATACAAACTCCGAATCATTCTTGAAAGAAAGCTATGGTTTTGATTTTAGCCACGGTAAGAGCAACAGTACAAAGCATACATTTATATTGGAAGGCTTGTGGGCATCCAAAAATAATAATAAAATAAAAGAGACTTGTTTGGGAAAACAGCCACATTATGTCTGATCAAATTTGTATAACCCTCAAAGCCAAAACCACCAAAAACTTTAACATTGGAAATTATTATGTTCTCCAGGCTTTTCCCTTTCAGATGATGTCACCTCATATAATTTCAACAGTTGCAGAATTGCAGGATATTTTTGAACTTTTGGTTACATTTACATTAGGGTTATCAGGCTTGGTCAGACGATGGTTTGCTCCAAGCTGCTCATTAGAGATCAGGGGTGTAGAGGAGATGGTTAGTTATTCAGTGAATAAATCCTTTATCCTTTAGACTACAAGTAAATGAAACATATTTGCTGAAATTTTATTGCAATCAAGGGAACATCAATACAGTAGCATTTCCATTGGAATTCTGCCATAACTGAGCAATAGTTTTTTTGCATGGTGCTCTGATTGCATTCAATTCTTAGTAATGTGCTATTTGGGAGTCTCAGAGAGATGTACATCATTGTGAGTTCTGCATCGCTGATCTGAGGTTATAATTCAACACCGCAAGCAATTAGGGCCTCAGCCTTGTGCACCTGAGAATAGAAGGCAAACACAAACAAACACATCTAGCTCCTTGCAAAGCCAACATGGGATATGATGCTGGAATAAATGAAAACCAAATCTACTCTACATTACTACAGAGATCAGCCCTTCACCACAAATTAACATTTGTGGGTTGCACTATATTGTTTTAAAACACTTGAAAATGTTTGAAATATATCGACTTAATGTTCTTGCACAAAGCAGCGCAAATTGGAATAGTCCTGCCTGAGATTTGTGTTAGAAAAATCAGATTATGTATCCTGCCATGTCGCTCTCCAGCGACTCCCTGTGTCCAGATTGGGCACCAGTAAATTCAATCACAGAAGTACAGTTGGCAAATGTAATCATCCCCTGCATGATCTGATGAAAAGCTTCCGTGTTGGATAAGCAGTGCAAAAAGAATCGGCGGCGGGGCAACATGTTGTTGGATGAACAATGTGTGCACCGCTCGCCATTCCACAGATCTGTCCAAGGAGTTGCGGAGCTGCCGACAAGGCAGGGTTAGTGGGAATTGGGAAGGGAGGAAAATGGTGGAAAAATAAAAAAAAGATGCGCTTCATAGAGTACTGCACTAGAGTTTACCTGCAGTAAATTTGCTATCTAGAGTTCTCCCTACAAATGATTGTCCTACTTAAAAGGTGCTATTTGTAGAATTAGAGCTGTAACAACTACTTTCTCTTTCAAGCACCTTACAAATGCGTAAATTATAATGTTCTCATTGTAATTCCTGTTTGTATTGTAAAATATCCTAGTGTTTGAAATATTTGTCCTATCTAAACTGCTTTTTCAGATTTTCAAAATATCATGAAAAGCTGGTCAACGAACAAGAAAGTTGTTCTGTTTTCACTCAACATGATTCTTAAACAAATTCCACTAATGTTAAATATAACTTAGTGAAATTACCAGTAAAATGCATGGCAAATGGATATTCTTTGACCCTGAAATCACACAACCTGGGAAGCCCAACTTTTGGTACATAAAATATACTTTTGGATGAAAATGTATAAATATACATTTAGCAGTTTTTCAACATTTGATTGGGCCCCTCCACCAGACTGTGATGAAACCAGCAGGCTAACTTGTCCTACTCCTTGGCAGTGATAAATAATAATAATAATAATTAATTCAACTTATATAAAGCCAAAGCCCTTTACATAGTAAGGGGGAAATCCCACCTGATGCACCACTGAGATGTCAGAAAATGTACATTTTGAACCATGCAACTGACATTAATCTTACAAAATGTATATTTTGTGTACCACAACCTACTGAGCTTGTCGATTTTTTTGATTTCTTTGTGAAATAAATTTTTATATTACCAAATAGCCAACTCATTATAAAGTTATATATTGTGCATTACTGTGGACAGAGCTATACGGTATAACCTTACGCCTTAGCACTTGTGCTAGCTCAACCTTCCTCTTCCTGAGGAAGAGCACTGCTGTATGAGAGCGACAGTGAAATAATAACTTCAAGCAATTTAGGATAGGAACAAATTATAGAATTTATAGAACAAATTATAGAATTTTGCCATTGTTCCACTTTAACTACCATCATAGACCATTGTAACTACTGTTAGGGTAAACAAGCAATCATTAGCCCCTGGACATCAAAGTGGGCAGATTGTAAATTTTTAAATTGCTAGCAAGGTAGCAATTAACATTTTTATTTATTACATTTATTACATTGCTCACTCTTACTCTGTGAATTATAGTATGCTGTAAAGCACACATTTTTACGATAATGTTTTCTACCACTTAAACAAGCATTGTGGAACTTTTTTTAAAACATTTAATTTCAGCCAGGATGTGTAATTAACTAATGTTTACATGTGCAATGTCTCTAACCCTCATGTTGTGTTGCGGGTCAAATTGACTTGTTTCAAAGTTTAAAATTCCAGAAAAATATTTCAAAATAATTTTTGGAGGATGGCACCTTTTCTCCTGGGCTTAACAACTGTAATGTAATGAACATGTAAATAGAAAATGACTAATTTTGTAAAGCCCAGCCCAGTGATGGCTGGCGTTAACAGGACTGAGATATTGGACTCCATATATATATATATATCAATTTTTTGTAATGTACTTAGTGTTATAAATGTATATTCTGTTTAAAAATTGCGTAGGAAGAGTGCTACATTGGCATTATGAATATATATATATATATATATATATATATATATACATATCAGCCGCGGTCGGTGGATCTTAATTGGGGAGGACGGGCTCGTATTACGCTCAGAACCGGAGTGAATGGAATGTGTGCAAAACAAAAAAACGATTGGTTTTGTTCATTGCGCACCATTCCATTCACTCCGGTTCCGAGCGTAATACGAGCC
>JACXGM010025142.1:0-15442 GCA_016801145.1 Umbra pygmaea | reverse complement strand
AGCTGCATTGACCCTGCCCTTGATAAAACACAGTGGACCAACACCAGCAGCTGACATGGCACCCCAGACCATCACTGACTGTGGGTACTTGACACTGGACTTTAGGCATTTTGGCATTTCCTTCTCCCCAGTCTTCCTCCAGACTCTGGCACCTTGATTTCCGAATGACATGCAAAATTTGTTGTTGTTTTGTTGTGCTACTTCTCTGTAGCCCAGTTCAGGTGCTTCTGCCGCTGTTTCTGGTTCAAAAGTGGGTTGATCTGGGGAATGCGGCACCTGTAGCCCATTTCCTGCACACGCCTGTGCACGGTGGCTCTGGATGTTTGTACTCCAGACTCAGTCCACTGCTTCCGCAGGTCATCCAAGGTCTGGAATCGGTCCTTCTGCACAATCTTCCTCAGGGTCCGGTCACCTCTTGTCGTTGTGCAGCGTTTTTTGCCACACTTTTTCCTTCCCACAGACTTCACACTGAGGTGCCTTGATACAGCACTCTGGGAACAGCCTATTTGTTCAGAAATTTCTTTCTGTGTCTTACCCTCTTGCTTGAGGGTGTCAATGATGGCCTTCTGGACAGCAGTCAAGTCGGCAGTCTTACCCATGATTGCGGTTTTGAGTGATGAAACAGGCTGGGAGTTTTTAAAAGCCTCAGGAATTTTTTGCAGGTGTTTAGAGTTAATTAGTTGATTCAGATAATTAGGTTAATAGCTAGTTTAGAGACCCTTTTCATGATATGCTAATTCTTTGAGTGTTCGGCCCCCTTAAACTTTTCAACCTTTTGCCACATTTCAGGCTTCAAACATAAAGACATGAAACTGTAATTTTTTGTGAAGAATCAACAACAAGTGGGACACAATCAGGAAGTGGAACGAAATTTTGGAAATGTTGGACTTTAAGTTCAACCTTGGTTTTTAAGATACAACAAAAATATTATTACAAGGCACGTACCAGAAAGACAGAAAGACAGAGATACACTAAATACCACCTTTGCTTTAATAAATAAACTGTTTTTGTTTGTTTAGGCCCTGGTATACTAGTCTCAAAAGCATTGATCTCAGTGGATCCAATTGTTTTATAGGATTTCCATTGCTACATTAAATAATGTGTTTGACTCTGCACTATGACAACACTGTCATTCATTTTCAGCAGGTAAACAGGGCTCTCAATAATGAAAAAAGGAAAATGTGAAGAAAACAACTAACAAACTGCCTAGGACCTAAAGTATACCACCTAATCCATGAAACATGGTAGAATTTGTTTCATGGTGTGGTGTATAGGATGCTGATGAAAGTGTATTATCCGAGAGTCTACTTTGCCACTGCAATAGGCTTTCAAGCAGAATGACTAATATACACTGGGGCCAAAAGTTTGGACTAATCCAGGAATTGACATGTGTTTAGATACCTTAATTCAACAAGTTGGCACTTCCTGTTTTCATGGCGATACTTGGGTAACCGTACGTAATACAAATTTTGTACATATTATGTAGACAGAGTTATGGATATGGCCATTCAAATTTGTACGTTCGTACGTATTGAATTGCTGGAACATTTTCAAGAATAGTACACAAGTATACATTTCTTGTTTTGTAAGATGATTTTATGTATCGCTATGAGAACATCCTGGGTGGCAAGACATTGATAAGAGAACACTCTGTCATACTGATTGAGTTAGAATAACAGACTGGAAGATTTGAAAGGAGGGTGGGGCTTGAAATCATTGTTCTTCCTCTGTCAACCATGGTTACCTGCATGGAAACACGTGCCGTCATCATTGCTTTGCATAAAAAGGGCTTCACAGGCAAGGATATTGCTGCTAGTATGATTGCACCTAAATCAAACATTAATTGGATCATCAGTAATTTCAAGGAGAGAGGTTTAATTGTTGTGAAGAAGGCATCTGGGCACCCAAAAAAGTCCAGCGAATGCCAGGACCGTCTCCTAAATTTGATTCAGATGCGGGATTGGGGCACCACCAGTGCAGAGCTTGCTCAGGAATGGCAGCAGGCAGGTGTGACTGCATCTGCACGCACAGTAAGGCGAAGAATTTTGGAGGAAGGCCTGGTTTCAAGAAGGACAGCAAAGAAGCCACTTCTCTCCAGGAAAAACATCAGGGACAAACTGATATTCTGCAAAAGATATAGGGATTGGACTTCTGAGGACTGGGGTAAAGTAATTTTCTCTGATGAATCCCCTTTCCGATGTTTGGGCCATCCGGAAAACACCTTATCCGGAGAAGACAAGGTGAGCGCTACCATCAGTCCTGTGTCATGCCAACAGCAAAGCATCCTGAGACCATTCATGTGTGAGGTTGCTTCTCAGCCAAGGGAGTGGGCTCACTCACAATTTTGCCTAAGAACACAGCCGTGAATAAAGAATGGTACCAACACATCCTCTGACCGCAATTTCTCCCAATCATCCAAGAACAGTTTGGTGACTAGCAATGCCTTTTCAAGCATGACAGAACCTTGCCAAGTGATAACTACATGGCTCTGGGAGCAACACATCAACATTTTGTGTCCATGGTCAGGAAACTCCCCAGACCTTTTTCCCATTGAGAACTTGTCCTCGATCCTCAAAAGACGGGGGGACAAACAAAAGCCCACAAATTTGGACACGAAAATTGATCATGCAAGAATGGGCTGCCATCAGTCGGGATGTGGCCCGATGTTAATTGACAGCATGCCAGGCCGAATTGCAGAGTTCTTAAAAAAGAAGGGTATACTTTAGTATACCACAGTAACTACTGACAAAAATATTTAAGAACATTGAAGCAGCAAACTTTGTGGAGCCCAATACTTGTGACCTTCTCAAAACATTTGACTACAACTGTACTTCAAGGTCACAAAGAGGTTGTATTAATCAATATTTACAATGAGAAGCTTTCACTGTTTTGACCTCGATCGTGCTACATCACACTGCATGTGCCTTTGTCTAGTTTGATTGCAGCGATTGTGACTTAGAACAGATATCAGACTGTAACTGTCGGGGGCACAGCAGGAGTTTGCAGAGATACATTTGACAATGCTTCGCAGGGGACTACTTCAGACACCTTTACGTGTCCTGCTGGGTCGAACCCAATTAAGAGTGTGAATTCAACACCCTAGCCATGAGATTCCAAGAAATGATTCAGAAGATATCTGTGAGAATTAATTGGATCTGGGTAATAATATCAGTCCCAATCAAATAAAAAGCTAAATCAAGTGTATAGTATATGAACAGTAAAAATAATGACCACACATTTCTCCACTATCAGCCGATCTACTACTGTACATTGCCTCTATGCACACAAAAATGAATGTTCACAGGAATGCAAATCAAAAAAGTCATGCTTTTAAGCTATCCTTTCTCCCCTTCTAAGCTGTGTTTGTAATTACAGCATTTTAAAAGGATAAAAACCAACACACAAAGAGTCCTCTAATTGGAGAGTAAATTAAACACACCATTTGACAGCATGCCAGTGTTTGCAGCAAAAAAAACAACATTGGCAGACTACTTTACTATTTTTAACGGTGACATTGGGATGATGCACCTTGCAGTGCTGAGTTGCCCTTTAAGCACAGTGAACATAGTAAACACACACGCACACACACACACACGCACGCACGCACGCATGCGCGCACACACACACACACACACACACACACACACACACACACACACACACACACACACACACACACACACACACACAGCAAAACGTAATGCTGCACAGTAGCCAGCACATTCACAAACACTGCCCTTCCCCTGTTGCTAAGATACCAGATAGTAGTAATATTTGCATTGAATATCAGTCCGGGAGTGAAATGGGCGACATTATAATGAACGCATAATTTGGATGAACTAGAAAAAAATAGGAATTTCTGCAGACATATTTGTAACCCTCACTGAGGAAGAATTCATATATTTTCTCTCAACTCTCTCAATCTGAGATTTAGCTGATGACGTGTAATTTAAGATTTAAAAGTAATTGGTCACCATTCACTTGTTCACATTGTTCATTGACTTGATATACAGTAGAATCGTATTACGGTGGACGTTTGCGCTAATAGACCTTTTCTTCCCCTAATCACCAATCAGACCTGCTCAGCAAGTTCACAGGGAAAATGATGTTACCATCAAAACCCATCCGCTGTTATTTATTAGTTGGTGCTGATGGAAGTCGATGTCACCTGAATGAATGAATGACACGTCCACTTCATGTTTGTGTCCATAGCATTAATGATTGCTGGTGTACTGTGCCTGCACTCCTCTCCACAAGTAATGTAAACATTTATCTGCCATCCACAAACCTTGACAAACCACTTGTTAATATTCCAATAGCAACATTTTCGAATCCCCTTGAGCTCAACTCGAGACAAGACACAATTGTAGTGTCTAAACTTGCAGGTCTCTCTCGAATTCCACACCACCTCTGGAGGTGGCGCACAAGAATAATTCGAAAGAGCCCATCTGGGGCTTTGAAAACAGTCCAGGAGAAATGTGTATTGTGGTGAAAATTCTTCACGTGTAAGTCAATGGGCTGCTCACTCACCCAGCTCAAAACGTCTTGAATGACAAAAACACGATTGCCGATCTGGAGACATGACAATGTACGAATGGATTCGAAAATGTTGCTAAAATCTATCCGTGTTTCAGCGCGGCCTAACAAAACATCCTAATGACCCCCGAGCATCAAACTATCAACAATGATAATAATTCCATTATTTCCAGCAACCCTGATCACAATAGAAGTAGCATGATGAGGTCAAGGGGTTGACCACGAGGACACAAAGCAGTAACAACTCCCTGTGCATGGACCAGCACTCCTGTAGGACTCCTTACCCTGCCAATCTATACCCCCCCACACACCCTACAGCAAGTGTTTGTTTGTGGTTGAGTCAATGTACATGTAGGTACTTCTATGCATGGATGAACTCTGTTTTCAGGTCTAGATGTGGTAATTAATTATGCAGGAGCAACTAGGACACATGACCTCCATCTGTCTGGCTGAGCAACAAGATAAAATATCTCTTTGAAAAACAAGCTAAACTATCATCATGGAAAATGGAAGGGCAAAATGTCCCAATGTAAATTTGGCCAAAAGTGAAGCAGCAGTTTCCGTTTGCCAGTTGCACGGAGGAAGAGAAGAAGAGAAGTGTAGCAGGATAGAGTAGATGTAGCAGAGCACAGCGAGACTCATCCTTGTAAATAAATCAGCCTGACAGCGGCATTCACAATGCTGGACCGCTTAAATATTCAAAAGACCTGACTAGACTTATTCATTCCCGTTAAATGATGGGATCGCCCACACAACGCTTTCGGCAGAGAAGCTTTTCAGGAGTGGGAATGTGGATTTTTCGGAACCATTATGCAGTGAGGCACATATGCACACACACACCGACACACGCTCCCTCTCTCTCGCTTCCTTTAATGCACTAAAGCCTGTGAGGGCTTGCCATCCAATTACTCTGTTCTAAGGGACGACCTCTCTCCCATTGGGTCTGTGGGGGCCGTTTTACATGTCACTGCCTGAAGACGAAGCAGTCAGACCAAGTACAGCACCGAGGGGAAGCAGTCGGAAGAGACAGCCCTGCCAAGCCCAGGAATTACTGTGGGTGTACAACAGTTCACTTGGTTGACTGAGCGATATTACAAATGCTGAGATGCCCGCGTAACTCAAGGGAATTCCCCACATTGCGAAACATTTTTTGATTGTCTTTTAGGATATCGGCCAGATTTAATATTGTACATACAGCAAATTCTCTGTGTGGACAATGAAACCTGTGTTAAATTTTTTAATTGTGAACCAAAATGATATATATATATATATATATATATATATATATATATATATATATATATATATATATATATATATATATATATATATATAGAGTTATTATTACACTTTGTAGTGTTAAGATTATGGTTTAACAATACACAGTGTTATAATTTAACAATAGATTCGGTTTCTATGAGTCCAAACTGACAGTGTTAATTCAACCCTGGAGAATTTGCTGTACAACCACTGTCACAGCTCTTCATGGTGTTGTTGAAGGAATGAGACAAATTCAAAGACGAAATTAGAAATCAAACTGTGTTTAATGACGAAAAACACTGTTTACAAAATTCTAAAGCCACGAGGGGCAAAACGGTGATTATAGTAATCGTTTTCAAAACACTGACACACACGGACTGACATAGAAACAATGTCCAACCCTGTATACAAACAAGACCAGAACTAAACACATATACTAATGACTAAGTGACCACAGCTGAAAATGTTTGAGGAGCAAGACAAGCGATCTATTGGTTATATAGAATACTATGATATAGTCAGATAACCGGGGAAGCGAGAAACAGAATTCACAATGCACACAAGGAAGAAACCGAAATAACACACAGGGGAGAAACTACAACACACAAAATAGAACGAGCTATGCCGCTATGCCCTCAGGGGGGACACCATTACAGCCACAGGGTAATTTTACGAAATATACTAATGCTTGTTTAATCTTCTAAAGCTATTGTGGTTTTAATAGCCCCTGACAATTTAAGTTTAGGCACCCCTGACAATTTCCATGATTTTTATTTATAAATAATTGGGTGCTATTTCATTTTGATCTATCAAATAACTGAAGGACACAGTAATATTTTGGTAGTGAAATAAGGTTGATTGGATTAACAGAAAATGTGCAATATGCATCAAAATGAAATTAGACAGGTGCATAGATTTGGGCACCCTTGTCATTTTGTTGAAGTTTTGAATACCTGTAACTACCTAGCACTGATTAATTGGAAAACACAATTGGTTTGGTGAGCTCATTAAGCCTTGAACTTCAGTTCAGGTGGCCAATTGCAAATTGTTTTCTCTTTGACTCTCCTCTGAAGAGTGGCAACATGGGGGCCTCAAAACAACTCTCAAATGACCTGAAAACAAAGATTACAAAACATTATGGTTTAGCGAAGGCTATAAAAAGCTATCGCAGAGATTTAAGCTGTCAGTGACCACTGTGAGGAACAAAGGCACTGTTCTTGTTAAGGCCAGAATTGGCAGGCCAAGTAAAATATCGGAGAGGCAAAGGTAAAAGATGGTGAGAATGGTCAAAAACAGCCCACAGACCACCTCCAAAGACCTACAACATCATCTTGCTGCAGATGGTGTCACTGTGTATAATTCAACAATTCAGCGCACTTTGCACACAAAGAAGCTGTACGGGAGAGTGAAGCAGATGAAGTCTTTTCTGCACACATGCCACAAACAGAGTCGCTTGAGGTATGCAAATGCAGATTTGGACAAGCCAGCTTCATTTTGGAAGAAGGTGCTGTGGAATGACGAAACAAAGATGGAGATATTTGGTGAAAACAAGGGGCGTTTTGCATGGCGGCACCTGCTACCCACAGTAAAATTTGGTGGAGGTTCCATCATGCTGTGGGGCTGTGTGGCCAGTGCTGGTACTGGGAATCTTGTTAAAGTTGAGGGTTGCATGGATTCCATTCAATATCAGCAGATACTTGAGAATAATAGAGAGGAATCAGTCACAAAGTTGAAATTAAGCCAGGGCTGAATATTTCAACAAGAAAAGGCCCAAAACACTGCTCAAAATCTACTCAACAAATACAATGTTCAAGAATGGCCATCCCAATCCCCAGACCTGAATATCATTGAAAATCTGTGGGGTGATTTGAAGTGGGCTGTCCATGCTCAGCAACCATCAAACCTAACTGAACTGGAGATGTTTTGCAAGGAGGAATGGTCCAAAATACCTTCATCCAGAATCCAGACACTCATTACAGGCTATAGTAAGCGTCTAGAGGCTGTTATTTCTGCTAAAGGAGGCTCAACCAAATGATGATGTGATATTTCTGTTGGGGTGCCCAAATTTATGCACCTGCCTATTTTGATGCATATTAGACATTTTCTGTTTATCCAATAAAACTAATTTCACTACTGAAATATTACTGTGTCCTTCAGTTATTAGATAGATGACGATTAAATTGCTGATCAAAACACCCAATTATTTATAATGAAAATCATGGAAATTGTCAGGGGTTCCTAAACTTTTGCATATGACTGCACCGGTACATTATTCTGTATTTAGAGTTTATGTCATGTGATGGTACTCACGTAGCCCAGCTTTGGAGGGTGACTTGTGATTGAGCCTATCCAGAGATTCACTGCTTCCCTCCTCTGGGACGTAGTCGAAGTTTAGGATGAACATCATGACCACACCCTCTTCGTTCTTCACAGGGATAATGTGAGTGGTACACAGGAAGTCCGAGCCTATTGGATAGGAAAGAAAACAAGTTTCACAGTTGAGTTAATGCTCATTGACATTTGACTAAAAAATATGGTTTGGATAAAGCACAAATAAAGGTCAAGTTGTCTATTTAGAGTGGTCCTTTGGCTGGGTTTATGATCTTCTTAAACCTTTTCTAACACCTGTAGAAAGAATGTGTTTGGGAAATATTATAATGACGTCAGAACATATAGACTAAATACTGCACCACTTTTTTTGAATTCCATATACTTATTAACACCAGTATGCCAAGGATGGCAAATCTATTGTAAATTAGATTCAGCCTTTTCAAATTACTCTCACTGCAAATTCACAAGTCATTCTTTGTCTTTCCATGTTGATGATTAATCACTAAAATCCCGACATGGATTGTGTTAATACTAATTATGGTTAGCTGCAATCAAGCTAATGCCTGTCTCATTAAGGACATGTAAGTCATCACCGGGAGTCAAATAAACAACATGACATCACCCCTTAATGTGTAATTAACAAATCTTCATTTTTTACATTTATCATGAGGCAACGTTCGATAAACGAAAAGTGTATGTGAACATATTGAATGGATTTAAATAATTGTGTCTTTAAAACAATTTGGGCTATAATAGCGTTTTCTACATTATTTATTAACTACAATTAATTGACTTCTTTCGCACTTTTCAAAGACACTTAAAGTGCATGAAGAGCAATAAGCAAAGAAGTAGTACATCAGGACAGGTCAGCTAACAGAGGTTACGCATTGGACGCCGTCTCCTCCAAAGATGGACAGGCTAAGGTCAAAGCTTGACCAGAGTTCACGTTTGTGACGGTCGTATGCAGGGGTAAACCTCACAGCAGATTCCTGATTGACAATGAAAAAAACAATTAATATCACATGCTCCATTGATGTGCACTCTGTTGTGTCATCTCCTCTACTTCCTGAAGTCAATAATAATTTCCTTTGTTTTTTTTCATGCTGAGAGAGGTTGTTATCCTGGCATCACAATAACAGTTTGTTTACCTTCTCCCTGTAGGCTGACTCGTCACTGTTTGTTGTCAGGCATGGTACTATTGTGTCATCTACAGTATTATTGGGGCGGAAGTGGCTCAGTGGGTCAAGTAGGTTGTCAACCGTAAGGTTGGTGGTTCGATACCCGGGTCCTCCTGACCAAGTGTTGATGTGTTCATGAGCAAGACACCTAACCCCAGTTGCTTACGGCGAGCTGGCTGGCTGACACCGCCGTCGGTGTGTGAATGAATGGGTGAATGTGAGGCTCTGTAAAGCGCTTTGGTGGCCATTGTTGGTCAGAAAAATGCGCTATATAAATGCAGTCCATTTATCATTACAGTAAAGCACAGGGCTTAGGCTACACCCCTGGAGGTCACCAGTGTTAGTAGTTAGAAGTTGGTGCTGTTACCAATCCTCGCAGCCCATGCTCTACTGTTAAGAACGTCCAGTATCCAGTTGCACAGGGAAATATCCGAGCAAGTGCAGATTCTTCTTCCTCATTACTGCTGTGTTTGTCTATCTCCTATCACACTCCAGCCAAACTTCAGTCATGTTAATAATGAAGCGTTAATAACACTATTCATAGCACTATTGATTTGAAAAATGTATTTGGAAAAACTCAATTGTACAAAAATACAAGCGCTCTGTTCTCAGGCTGCCACCAAGGCGCCATGGCAACTATTGTTCCCTGCATACTTCGAAGACTGCTTTTATTATGGTAGCGCAAAATTAGCATTGTACAAAACCAGTCATAACCGGATCTTGGCTAAACAAGATAGTATCACATTTTGAAAACTGTTCTCTCACCTCTGTCACTGGCACAACCCATTAGATTGTGGGACAAATCACAGGGTCTACAAAGCTTTTTTTAGTTCCAGAAATCCTATGGGAGTTAGTACACAGGTCTAGAGTCATTGCAAAGAAGTAACTAACATACATGAACAGAAGAGTAGTTTTGACATGAGCAAGGGGTGTGCATAGGCAATAGAATATCAGTCACATGCGATGGTTAAATAAAGTATTCTGAAAACCTAAAATGAATATAACAATTGATAATGCTTGTAGGAGCTTAATGTAGCACTGAACTCTACATGAGCGAGGTGAAACTACAAGTAATTACTGGAATGTCTTGTCACGGGCTTATGTTTTAAATATAGATCATATGGCATCTTTTAAAGAGCTTCTCTCCCAAGTGCATACAGCTCAAAGTCCTGCTGTCACGTCCACACTATAAATAGCACAGTACGAATGGATCCAAGACAACCCATCATAGCAGTATTACACCTTGAAATATAGATCTTACCACCAGGAAACAGACAACACCTCAATGTGAGCACGCATGCAGTTGACTGGCAGGCAGACAGACACACACGCACACAGACACAGACACAAACACACACACACACCCGCCAGGCTCTATCCTCAAACTGTCTTCTGTTATCAACCAATCCTGTTGGTTTAAGACAAAATGCACCTTATCACCTAGACATACACACACACCAATACGAAACACCCACAATCGCATCCACCAGCCGCACACACCGCCAACAGCACCTCTCCATATCATGAACAACAACAATTCATGCAACCTTAGAGACCAGCCAAGCGTTCTCCACTCATCAGGGCTTCATAAATCTGTTTGGGGCCACAAAATTCGCTAAGCTAAGCATTATGTTGGTGCTTATAATACATCACGCCAACTAGAGAGGGACATGTTTGTGAAACACATGCACCCACATTAGTATAACAGACTGGAGCCTCAATGACGAATGGACAGGTTTGCCTAAAATAACCTTCCACCAGTGTTCAATCAATTGCCATTATGTTCTACTAAATGTCAATGTTTATTTGCAAACTTCAAAGTCTTCTTTTCTGGCTTGGCAAAGAAAATTTTGCATACTGTAGTAGTTGAAAATGTGTTATTTAATTCAACAGATTTCTAAACTATTACTAGAACAGAAAATATGTATCACGCACTACGTTCTATAAGGAAAACTTCAGGTGGGAAAATCGGACACATTTTCTTCATGCGTAAGTTGCAATGTTATGAAAGTTAATTTCATACAAAACAAGCTAATGAGAAACCCTGGATATCTGGTTAACTAGAGGCCATGGCACTCTTTAGTTACACTGGCTTGTTGTTAGAGATGTCCATTATGTTTAAGAGGAGAATTGAAAAAGCAAGGGTTAACTATAATGAATTTGTGCTATACTGGTGGATGCACTATATGTACAGGTTGAAATAATCAATAAATCCCTGTACGAGGGACCTACAGTATCCTAGCAGCATAGCAGGAAGGTGCTATAAAAACATACAGAGCTAATTTTCCAGTGTTAAATTAAGACTGTCAGCGTGGACTCATATACTGTATACACCGAAGCTAGTGTTTATTTATAACACTGTAATGGTAAAGCGTAATTATAACAAAATGTAGTGTTACTATTATATGTTCTAATAATGGTTTAACTCAACAAAGTGTTATAATGTAACACTAGTTTCAGTGTCCATACAGTATGAGTCTACATGTAATTCAACACTAAAGCTTTTGCTGTGTACAGTACAAAATCCAGGACTTAGAAGCTTGGAGGTTTTAGTGACTGCTTGCTTTAGACAAACAGTTGAATTTCACGCTGCTGTGACAATGCCACCCAGTCAGCAGAATAAACGAGTAAATTCACCACAATAACATCACCCAATATAACACCCAACCCCCACAGATTCACTCTGCTCAATACCCTATCTATTCCCCAGTGCGTTTGTCTGCCTGTTTGTGTTCAAGTGAGCGAGAGAGCATGCACACCAAAATAAGTCTGCTCCGCGTGTGTGTTGTGTGTGTGTCTGTGTGTTGGGTGCTGATGGGGTTGTAGTGCTGTGATTGTAATGACGGTGCTATATAAACATTCCGTTGAGTATTCTGCATCAGACTCTTTGACACTAGATTTGCATCTGTGTCTTTGCATATGGTTGTTCATCTGTGTGTTTCTAAGTGTTTCTGAGCATGTCTCTGTGCTGTGGTGTTTGGGGTTTTCCAATCATCCGCAAAATGTATTTATTTTCAATAAGAGCTATATTATGCATTAGCACGAAGGAGTCATGAATGGTGCAATTTTACTATACGCAGCACTGCAGAAATCCTTCCCTCGCTTTCACACTAACTTCCCCCCATTTCTCAATCACCCTCTCTCATTTCTTTTATCTGTCTACCCTCCCTCATCCTCTCCTCCCGCTCTCTCTCTCTCTGTGATGTGAAATGAATGTGGGATGTCTGCCCAGTCTCTCTCTTCGGGGGTGTTATAAGCGGACAGATCAAAAGACCCCCGGAGGTGCTGATGAAATATCTGCCTGTGTGCCTGCATATTTGCTCTCAACAGTAGATCTGACACAAACACACACCAACAGACAGAGGGACACACAAACACACACACACACACTAGGGCTGTTCCTGGCAACAATAACGCTGGCTATGACAAAACATTACATTTTATTGATCAAACTGCGTTGGTAACGGGTTTATAAAATCAATAAGGCACCTCTAGAGCTTTTGCTGTATTATTGGCAATATTGGAACGTTTTGTTTCATGCATAACTCATTGTATATTGGCCATAACACCCTCCATGCCATATGGCTTAAACAATAATCATATGATAATTCCATTCAAATGGCCAAGCTCCTTAAAATAAACGAGCTACGAAAATCAAAAACACTAAATGTTCCAGTGATAATAATTATGCAAATGTTCCCTGTTTACATGCATGTATTAGGTCCACAATGGGCCTGCTTTACATGGGGCAGTGTAATAGATGCATAATGTATTATACCTACTGGGTATTAGTGTAGTAACACGCTGTAGGCAGTAGGATCCTAATATAGTGTATTTCTGTCTATCTTGAATATGCTTTGATCTTGTGAATAACTGGATGTATTTTCCCCACCCTCTAAACTCTCCTCGATGTGGATGAAAACATCTTTAGTTATTAGCTCTCGTTCAGTAACGACTAAAAGAACCAGAAAAATTGAGGCTTTAAGTAAAAATAAAAGTGAAATTGGTTGGATAGGGGTGTAATGTGTAACCTGATGCCAACAACCCTCTACGTTGAACATAACAAAGTATGAAAAAAAGCATTATGCTATTTATGTGAAACACTCTAATTTATATGTATTCAACTTCAACCCGAAGCTGCAGGAGGATGTGGTTTGTCTTTGCAACCTGTGAAAGAGAGGAACTATCCTCTGCTAGTTTGCACTGACACAGTCGCCCATTATCGGGCAATATGGCATCCCAAGGGTAAATTAAAAGGTCAGCTAAAATATATCTATATGAAACCGGATGCCCCTGGAGTGGTGTTTGGCCAGTAGAAGGCATTATATATTCTGGTCTAAAGATGAAACAGCAATGCCCCAGGGCAATGAATGGGACAGAACCAGTGTTGTGACCTGTACCTGTGGTCACAAAAAAATACAATTGTATTTATTGTAATGGTAGAGGTATTAAACCTGCCGTACAGATATAACTTCATAAATATTGATTAAACCCTCAGGGACTTTTCCACTTTCTATAATTTTGTCATAAAAAAGTAGATTAAATGTAGCTTTTTTCTGTCACTGATCTACTCAAGGTACTTGTCACGCTGTTCCAGAGTGGGAACATAAGTATACATATATATATATATATATATTATCGTTGTGCAACACGCTATCCATGTTACTTGCAACATTCCAGTCTATCGACCACTTCCTGGACTATTCATTCATTAAACAGCAGAACTCTGCTCCTTGCCTGGTCTCCCTTCCTCCTACACCATCTCAAGTGTGTCAGTACTGATCTACTAATCTGCCAGAAAGTAGAATCTTTTGAGAAATAATGTTAATACACTGTATTTTATTAATTAAATAACAACATCATAAAACTTGGCATCACCATATCTGCCTAGCACAGACTCTCCACTGATACTGAACCAACGGACAAGGAGGTTGGTGGTCAGATAGCCAAGAGTGTTATGGTAGCTGTGTAGAAGGAACTACCTGATGCCAACTATTACCATACTGGGATATACTGGTATACAGTATATGGAAGATTGTCACAGAGAACACATTGTTAAAAATCCAATTAATTAAATCTGGTTAGGGATTTTGCTAGAAATCGTGTTGTGGAAGACAAAACCTTCTCTACTGTGTTCGGACAAGATGGCCTAAACATGTTTTCCACTGTAGCTATAGCCATTGGTGCTTTGAAACAAAAGGGCTGTGTGTTTTTTGTGTGTGCAACAATGTTTGAAATACACTTGAAAAACAAAAGGACTGTGTGACGTTTGTGTGCAGCTACATGTGTTAATACAACACTAATTGTGCCACTAATGCCCGTGAATCGAAATAGAATGAGCAAATTTCAACTTTCAAGATACTGAAAAAATGTCATTGGATTCCACAGTATTTTCACTATCAATTATTAAAACAATGCCGATAAAAAGCGGTTGAGGCACACACAGGCCATACCTCACATCAACATCAGTCTCTAGCCTCCTTAAATTTGTTCTGTCACCTCCTCCCACCCGTTACAGCACTGTACCACACCAGTCCGCACCGGTCACGGTACGGATGATGTACCCATCTATAGGATACCCAGCCCGCTGGGTAGCATATCAGACTTGAATTGACACATTTCCTTGAGGATTCTAATAAAAAATTCCCTTCTATGCACTTGTATTATCATTACATATAAATAGTAATGGTACAGTGATTTTACTCATTTTATTTATTTCCCATTTCAACAGAAATTGTGGCGCATCACAGGTCCGTCTTTAATAACTATCATGAATTTTAGGCATTGCTTTGTATGTAACAAAACACTACGGAAACATTATCTTATATAAATCACTTTTTTCATATTTTTAACATATTAAGAAATAGGTTTTGCAGCTTTATAAGCGCATTTTTAAAAGAGGAAGTAGCCTTCTCACCAGCAAAATTCTACACCTGTATTCAGTGGCGGGCCGTGCATTTTACACCTAGGCCTTCACTATCTTCCCAAAATAAAAACGCATTATAATAACCTCACAATGACATTCTAGGGCTATAGGTTATTGTCATTCGGCATATAATGCACCCCATATTCATAGTAAAGATAAGTTTATTCCACTCGATAAAGGTTATTTAACACGAGGCTCAACACCTATGAGA
>JACXGM010025141.1:0-15431 GCA_016801145.1 Umbra pygmaea | reverse complement strand
TTTAATGAAATGTTTTATGTAAGTTAAGTAGCCTACTTGTACATAATTTTAGGGTTTAAAATTCATACATATTTGACATTATCCTCTCGTATTTCTGTTGGAATAAGTACAAAGTTGGCATTGAATTTCATTTGAAATGGTATTGAAAAGGTCTTAAAAAGCCTTGAATTTAAGTCGGAGGATCCTGGGGGTACCCTGTTATAGTGCCACCTATAGACGAATCATGTTCGGAGTACCCCTAATAATAATACCAACAATAACAATAGGGTTACTCCTGACGGAGTACCCCTAATAATACCAACAATTACAATAGGGTTACTCCTGACGGAGTACCCCTAATAATAATAATACCAACAATTACAATAGGGTTACTCCTGACGGAGTACCCCTAATAATAATAATACCGACAATTACAATAGGGTTACTCCTGACGGAGTACCCCTAATAATACCAACAATTACAATAGGGTTACTCCTGACGGAGTACCCCTAATAATAATAATAATACCGACAATTACAATAGGGTTACTCCTGACGGAGTACCCCAATAATAATAATACCAACAATTACAATAGGGTTACTCCTGACAGAGTACCCCAATAATAATAATACCGATAATTACAATAGGGTTACTCCTGACAGAGTACCCCAATAATAATAATACCAACAATTACATTAGGGTTACTCCTGACGGAGTACCCCTAATAATAATAATACCAACAATTACAATAGGGTTACTCCTGACAGAGTACCCCAATAATAATAATACCGACAATTACAATAGGGTTACTCCTGACGGAGTACCCCTAATAATAATAATAATAATACCAACAATTACAACAGGGTTACTCCTGATGGAGTACCCCTAATAAGAATTCCAACAATTACAATAGGGTTACTCCTGACGGAGTACCTCTAATAATACTAATAATACCAACAATTACAATAGGGTTACTCCTGACGGAGTACCCCTAATAATAATAATAATAATACCAACAATTACAACAGGGTTACTCCTGATGGAGTACCCCTAATAAGAATACCAACAATTACAATAGGGTTACTCCTGACAGAGTACCTCTAATAATAATACCAACAATTACAATAGGGTTACTCCTGACGGAGTACCCCTAATAATAATAATACCAACAATTACAATAGGATTACTCCTGACGGAGTACCCCTAATAATAATAATAATAATACCAACAATTACAATAGGGTTACTCCTGATGGAGAACCCCTAATAAGAATACCAACAATTACAATAGGGTTACTCCTGATGGAGTACCCCTAATAAGAATACCAACAATTACAATAGGGTTACTCCTTACGGAGTACCCCTAATAATAATAATACCAACAATTACAATAGTGTTACTCCTGACGGAGTACCCCTAATAATACTGACAATTACAATAGGGTTACTCCTGACGGAGTACCACTAATAATAATAATACTGACAATTACAATAGGTTTACTCCTGACGGAGTACCCCTAATAATAATAATAATAATACCAACAATTACAATAGGGTTACTCCTGCCGAAGTACCCCTAATAAGAATACCAACAATTACAATAGGGTTACTCCTGACGGAGTACCTCTAATAATAATACTGACAATTACTGACGGAGTACCCCTAATAATAATAATACCAACAATTACAATAGGGTTACTCCTGACGGAGTACCCCTAATAATAATAATACCGACAATTACAATAGGGTTACTCCTAATTGTAACGTTTCCCAGTTCCCCTTCCCTTGACACTGCCACTTCCTTGGTTTATGTGTCACAGAACTACAATTCCCATTCCCCAGTTCTACTTCCTGTGGACTACAGCTTCCCTAATCATGCCTCCTCAGAACTACATTCCCCATACCCGGACTCAATTATCCTAATTCACCACACCTGCTCACTCCATTCTGTATTTAGTCACACACCTCTCCTTGCCTCTTTGCGAGGTATTGTGAGTATTCATTCATTCTTTACTGAACATTATATTCTTGTATTGTTTTTTCCGGTTTGACCTTAGCTTTGTCTGTTATATTCTGCCTTGGATAATTCCTTTTGTACTTTTGCCAAAACTGGTGTTGCTATGCTGCCTGAACCCTGCTGTGTTTTTGTTAATGAGTCTGCCTTAGTTACCGTCTGTGCTTCTGCCTTTTGGAGTATACCTGTTTTTATAATAAACCGTGTTCTTTTTACATTTTTGAGAAGTGATTCATTACACTAATGGAGTACCCTTAATAATAATAATAATAATAATAATACCGACAATTACAATAGGGTTACTCCTGACGGAGTACCCCTTATAATAATAATAATATTAATAATAATAAAAATACTGACAATTACAATAGGGTTACTCCTGACGAAGTACCCCTAATAATAATAATAATAATACCGACAATTACAATAGGGTTACTCCTAACGGAGTACCCCTAATAATACCGACAATTACAATAGGGTTACTCCTAACGGAGTACTCCTAATAATAATACCAACAATTAAAATAGGGTTACTCCTGACGGAGTATTCCTAATTATGCTGTAAAAATCAAGGCAATCTCAAGCCTTTTAAGATCCATCCTGATTTTGAGAACATGCAGTATGTTTTGCCACATGGCTAGCTAAACGGAATTCTAGCACGCAAAATCAGGACAGTTTGTTTGACACTAACAATACTGTGGATCTGTTTCGAGATTAAGACAAGGTTGTTTGATCTTTCCGATGTGAAAAGCAAGAAAGGGTTGGCCAGGGTCCGATCCTGGTCATGGGCTGGAAAAATAAAGTTTCCTAGTATGTCCGAAGCCCCAGCACAGGGCAATGCACAATAGTAGGGTGCTGCTCAGAATCCGGCACCTGTGAGTGCAATTTTGGAAGTACAGATGGCCAATGTGTAATCCTTTCACCCATGTACCGACTTAGGTTTTCTGTGTTGAATGAGCAGTGTGATAAGAATCAGAAAGCTCAGCAACATGCTTGGATAAGGCATTTGATCATCTTTGATCATTCCACATCTGCTGAGAAGTTGCTGACAAGGCAAGGTTGCGGAATTAGATGTGACCAATAACGAGACATGACCAATCTGATCGTATTCTGTTGAAAAAGGAACAATGTCTCCTCCAAATGTGTTTAATTGGTAATAATTCAGCCTCGTAAGAGATTTAACTACTATAGTCTTTTCACATATTGGTTTCTACAAAAGAACCCTTTGACTAGGGAAAAATACTGTAATTTGGGACAATGTACAGTTACTGAAAGTAAACTTAGCTCAGTCAGTGGTCCCCAGTGGCAGTGAAGCAGGACATAGTCTCTTTCCCAAATTGCAGCTTCCCTACATAATGTACTACTCAATCTAATGGGCCTTAGTCAAAATTATTTCTCTATATTTGGAACAGGCTGTGGATTAGGACAGATCCACATGCTACGTTGGTTTTGACCAAACACATGTAAAAAAATGGGAGATTTTATGTTCTATTTTTGTTTACTCTGGCATAGAGCTAATTTATGTTTTGGTGAGGTTTTATGGGTTTCTTGGGTTTTCTTAAGGCCTGCCACATCCAGTTGTCTGAGTTTGGTTAGGATGTCATGGAAAAAACTAAGGATTTTTCTTTCAAAATGTTGTGAACATAGGCAAAAGTGCGGGGTGCACACATATTCCTTCCCTGAGCCTGCAAGGAAATCTATTATTCTTCCCATGAGCAAGGCAATTAATCTGTAATTAATTTTGCCACTGAAATGTGCATTCTTGTGTCTTCCAGCTGATTGTCCGTCTGAAGAGAGAGATCCAGTCTCTAAAGGAAGAGCTCTCTATGGTGACTGGGGAGCATAGAGAGGACCAGCTAAGTCAAGCGGAGATCCACAGGTAGGCTTCATTCATATTAGTGTATTCAATTACATATTTTTTATATAAATGGAAGTCATACGCTGTGAACAATAATGCATTGTTCACAGCGAAACTCCCAAAAACAAGCCACAGCTCAAAATGGGTGCAGTAAAGGCTTGGCATTGAATCACAAAGCATGACACAAAGATCTAGAGTATTCATGGTTTATATGTCTTGCAGCAAAAATGTTCAAGGAGTTCAGATAGAGCTTGTATAAGGGCCAAATTTAGTTTAATGTGTTATGTCACTATTTTTGGTAGCCTACTGTACTTAAATTGCCAATATGTACTTTATTTTCTTTATTCATTGAAGCCTCTATGGCAGGGGTGTCAAACCGGATCCGCAAAGGGCCTAGTGTCTGCAGGTTTTCGCTTTTACCTTGTACCTGAATGATTGAATGTCACTAATTAGTTAGGATCTCCCCTCACCTGGCAATCTTAATAGTTTTTAATTGGGCACTAATTGAAGGGAAAGACCAAAAACCAGCATACACTAGGCCCTCCGTGGAACCGGTTTGACACATGTGCTCTATGGTTTCAGGCTTGTGGTGATGCGCAATGTGCTATAGGTGCCAAAAATAATCTATGTTTGGTACTGCCAATTTGTTTTGTCATATTAGGGATTGGCTGATACCACTTTTTATGGAACAAGTACAAGTACAGAGAATTTTAATTTTGGGTACATGCCGATACGAGTACCGATACAAGTACTTTTAATAACTAGGCCAAATGTCACATTTTTCAAGCTATAATCTGCTACGTCTTCGATGTTGATCAGCCAATTCAAATATAGAAAAGTAAATGTTCCTACATATCCAGAAGAACACCAATATTGCAGGTCAAGAATGTGTAATATGTATTACAAATGTCAATAGTTCACGTCTCCTTCCCAAATGAGCTAAAATGAGAGAAACACGTTTTTGAAAGCGAATACAATATCCACATTGTGTTCGCATTTGCACTAAGCTTTGCAGGTATTTTCTGTAAGATGAGAATGTCTGTTTGTAGTGACTTTCTCCAAACAGGGATAATGTAGTTAGTCCCGCTAAAATATGTAATATATACGGCTAAAATTCTGTCCTAACG
Organism: Umbra pygmaea; assembly: GCA_016801145.1. NCBI lineage: Eukaryota > Metazoa > Chordata > Actinopteri > Esociformes > Umbridae > Umbra > Umbra pygmaea. The sequence continues at coordinate 10,456 of JACXGM010025141.1, read as the reverse complement.
GATTTGTCTGCGACAGCCGGCAAGACCAATTTGCAATCAGCTCACCCCTACGTTTCGGATATGTCTTCCGGAAAACTGAACCGTTTAAGGGGGGTGCGGTAGAAAGGAATGCCCTCAAAAGGGCTGAACTTACTACCGGGCCAAATTTGCCCAAGAGTCCCTAAATGCCGGCTGAATGACCCTGCTGCAGAATAGAACGTCTCAGTGATTACATGAAAGGCACCTGAATAACTTGCTAGCAAAGTGTGTGTGTGTGTGTGATAATGAACAGAATATTACAAGCAGGCAGAGAATAGGCTAACAATGATTTCCATATAACTCCACCGGAGATATAAGGAATAAACTTGGAATGTCGCAAACAAGGCTCGGTTCAAAGCAATAATATTTAATTCCAATAGCTTGTTTTCATATGACGTCACGTCACTGCTTTGCCATGGCGCGAAATACAGATGGCGGGCAGGAAGTAATTTGCTACGTTTAGACAGCACAATAACAAACTGAAAATGCCTATGGTTTGCATGGTTTATGGTTGCACAAATCGATCAAGCCGAGAAACCACAAGGATTTTTTATCGTGTACCAAAAGTTGTTATTCATAAGGGGAAAGGATCAATAAATTTACAGAAAAACGCCAGAAAAAATGGCTTGTAAACTTACGCCTGCGGTCGGGAGGAGCAGAATCGGAAAATGCCCGTGTGTGCAGTGATCACTTTGTCAAAGGTGAGTTAATATAACTTATGTGGCTATGTTTGTGTAACTGCAACATACCAGTGTTTGAACTTTAAAAAGTCAAAGTAATTCTTTATTTTCTTTGAGTTTGTAAGTTAGCCCTGTAACTGAAGACATACATAGCAAAGCTAACTACAAAGTGTTTTAAGTGTGAAGCCTTATTGCATGGTTCATCTATGGATGTGCACTGACGATAGCCTATGATTAAAACAATAAATAGAACAAGCAACACTAATTAGTGTCAACAGTTATACAAAATTAACAGGCGAAAACAACTTGCCATGCAATTGCAATGAGCTGTAATGACTTCTCCGCTTTCTTTTGCAATGATCCACGTCTTTAGTGGTGTTTCGGCGGACCTTTGAGAGTGGTTAACCTAATAACGTAAACAACCGTAAAAGTAACGTCGAAGCGCTGCAGCGTTGAATGGTTGTTAGGGATACGGATTAAAACACAGGCCAAAAAAGTCACTCACCCGGGCGTAAACCAAACGACAGTCATTGTGGAGCATCTTGGAACCGAGACCGTGGACCCAACCACTTACAAAAAAGTTGTATGCCTCCATACTTTTGTATGCTTTCATTTGTTGTCTTGAATAGAAGGATGTTTGTAGGACAAGGTAGTTGCTGATATCTACCGCCTCTATGGCAGGGAAATCTTTCAATTCAGTTGAAAATTCGCTCCTCTTTATAACGTAAGGATCACGTCCAACATATGTTTTGATTTTTTGTTTATATCTTTCTCTTGTAATCACGTCTAAAGTTGTACTGTACAGACTTTCCTCCATCTCATTCATTCACCTCATACACTCAGCTCTTCACCTTCTGCCCTCCATTTGAATTTTGCGCGTCATCACTATCACATGACTGAAAACCACCTATTAAAGGCATAAAATACAACTCTTTAACCGGACAATGAAATCACAAGTTACAGTACCAAGAATATTAATACATCGTCCTAAAATCCTAAAACCTACCAAAAACTACAATTATCCTAAATCTAATCACACGGCTAGAGCAAACAGCTTTCCCGGAGCATGTTTAACGATTTGAACTCCTCGAACATAGTTGAACATAGACTTTATATTGCGACCGAAAAAGTGCTCCCCCCTGCCCGCTCAACCCCAATGGGAATCATGCCATTGAAAGTGAAAACAAAGGACCGCTATTGACAAATTTACATTGATTACATTATTCACAGACTTTGGGTCACAAATAAAATCAGTACAAAAGACCGGCTGTAGACATTTACATTCAGTACAAAGGAACTGGCTGTGTACATTTACATATTTACAAATTGAAATGTCCCACCCCGGGGGGGGGGGGGGGAGAGACATACGTTTGACTCTGTGGAACTTTCCTCCATATTCTGGCGAGCCAACTATATAGTAATCTGTAAAGAGAAACATGACATGTGCAACACAGTGGTACGTGTATACCATGGTTTCCCTTTATGGGACAGTCAGGAAAACATCAAATATCATACTATTTGGTCCATTGGCTGGTGTTTTACATTGGATGTTCAGTTGGTGATGCTTCACACCTCCCTGCATCCTCTGTATTTGCGTCTCTAAGGAAGCAATAGGTGTGGGGTAACCAGCCAGGTACCAGCCAGGTGCCAGCTCTTAATATCTGCATATCTGTCCTGTAAACATTTTTAACTTCCACTACAGTTCCCTCGACTTGGCCCCTCTTTGTATAGAGATGCCAAGAGGGACCAATGCATATGGAAGTCTGTGTTGTTAATTAAGGATCTGAAATGTTTGTGGCTGATGATAGATGTAGACCCACCAGCTGTCTTAATGGATGGTGGCCAGATGGAGGCGCTGGTCAGGACCTCTGCTGGTGGTAGCTGGTGTCCTGTAAAGCAGTCGCTGTGTCCTCCTCACCATAGCTTCTGGCGGTGACCAGGTGCTTCTGGTTAGACTGTGTCCCCCCACCAGGGTGCAATATTATGTGTCCATGGGTGCTCTACCTAAAGTGCCACTGTCCCAATGTAACATCCTCAGTCATTTCCACACAGGAATTGTGGTTAGCTGGACATCGTAGTCCTCCGTAGGAGAGAGTTCATTCCACTAATAACACACCATTGGGTTTGAGACACAGAGATAGCATAGCCATGTATTGAATGTACAGTTCTTGGACAAATGCAAATACTAGCAGTTTCATAACAAAATACCTTGTAGTTACCAACATGTCAAGCCCATTTTCCAAAACAAATAGCCAGTGAAGTGATCCCATATGACTACCTGGTCCTTAATGACCCGGCCTAGAGGATAAATTGTGGAGGATTTGGGGAAACACCTGCTCGGGCAGGAACAAAGGAAAGTTACATAGAAAATAAATTACAGTTAGCACCCTTTCTGGAATTGTACATCATCACAGTGGTCACCAGTTCTTCATGGTAAATTTTGTATATTGTCAGCCTGGAACCAATTCTAGTTCATGGGAAGCAATAATATAATTGACTGCATGGTATGGATAGATCCAATAACTTTTGTTGTGCGTGTCAGACTAAAAACCATTTCGCTACATTTAAACAGGGTTTCCCGCGTCTGACCTGACTGATATGACAATGTCATTTACATCTGTCAGAGGCTGGGAACATGTAGCCCTTTGGATAGTCAGTCTGAGCCGCGCATTGTAGATGTTAGTTACATTAAAGTTGTTATAAAATGAGTTTTCAGACCCTAAGAGGCCAGTAACATCTGAATTTAGGCCACACCTCGTGAATGAGTGGCGTGGACAGCTATTCTGTCCTGGTGATCTGAAGTCAGGTCCTCAGTGTGTTTCTAAGCCTGTTCTTTGTTCTGTCATCACTGCTGCAATGAGCCTTGACTGCTGGACAGGACGCTGGAGTGGTTGTATGACACATGGACAATAACTAAACTATGCAATAATGAAGTGGGGTCTTGGTAATGTCCCCATTAACATGACCCCTGTTAGGGACAGGATATGGTTTTTGTCACTGTGTTGGACTGTGATGGCCAATGTAGTGAGGTAAAATATACCTGTAGTCCCTGGACCATCTTTGCGTGTATCCAGTGTGTGGTTTAGAGTAGCACAACCCAACACAGTACATACCTGCCCTGTGGTGTGCCCAGATCATCTGGGTCTGAAAAATCAACTGTAGAGACAGTTAGTTTGTGCAAAGCAATGAAGTCATGATGTGTTCTATTGTATGGAGCAACCAACATGTTTGCAGCATGTTGGTGGCGACAATCAAAACTGTTGTGTTGTAACACTAGTTAAATGTGTGTGTTTGGGTAGTCCAGTATTGAAACCTGAAATTTTGGTGTATGTGCATGGATGCTGGAAAATAGTATCCATGTCTTTGTGTGTGGAAAAAAACATCCCTTGACTATGCAGGCTGGGAGATGAGTGGATTCTATGTTAGCAAATTTGGGTAGCATAATTTGGTCCCGAGATAACCCCAGGGGGCCATGTCTCTACTTGTTGTAGATAAATGTATGTGGTGTACGACCCATTGTATATCCATACTTATCTTTTTCAGCCTAGAGCATGTTTAAGCCCCTACTTGCTGTCCTATCTGAAGCAGGAGGTTCGGTCACCTTTCAGGCTTCCAGAGTCCAGATGACTGATACCAAGGCCTGTTTAGGAAGGAAAAATTAAAACACACAAAGATCATAACCAGCAATGTTCCAATATTGTTTAGAACTGAAAGTGCTCCACCAGGTATCATAGACCCCAGTGGAGCTTCTTTAAGTCCTGGTGTCCAGGCAGTTGGGGAGAGGGGTGATCTGATTGGACAATACATGTGCTGTGGGTTAGGCTGAGTTATTCCAGGTGAGGGTGCATTCCCCCCTGTCAGAGAACCTGTTCCCCAAAAAGGGGACCCTTCCTGTGTGCCTGCTTTGCAGGATAATGGGACCTGTATTGCACCTCTGTGGGTGCTTCAAGGGACCCCTCTGAGGGTCTGGTCCTCCCTGGTCATCTGCAGCACCCCCCACGCATGTACTGTCACTGGGTGCAAGGTCAGCCATCAGGCCTGGCTGCTGAGAGCACAGCTTTCTGGGAAGTGTTGTTTTCTGTGAAGACTTAGGAGCATATTCATGAGACATTTTTATGCTGGGCTTCTGCAGTGGGCCCGGAAACACATTTTTTGCATCACAAAGAGCATTCCCTTCAGTGAACTATGAAACTTGTTTCAATTTAGCCAGCAGATCATCATCAGAGACCCATAACTCCTTCTGTGATTCTCTGGAATCCATGGTTGAAACATGAAGCTGTATCAGTGATTTTTTTACTCAGAGGTAAAATGAGAATAGTACCGGATTGTGTGGTTTCTGTTTCAGTTAAGGCATTTGATAGCTGACCCCCCAAGCTAGTAGCCTCAACTCTTATTATTTTGCTGCTCAGAGCCAAAGCTCCAAGTGCAGACATGGGGGTCGCGTATCCCTATTTAGTATAGGTTAAGAGAGTTTTATTGGGATCTGATATGAATGCAGAATCCTGTTCATGAGGGTTTTTTACAATTCTGACAAGTTGTATTTTTGAAGCATGTGGATGTCGCACTTTCGATTGATAAACATTTTAAACTTCCACTACAATAATGACCTAATCATATAATATTCTGTTAAGGTATTTTGTTTTATTATAATCGGCACACAATTATATCTGTACTATAAATATAATCTATTGAACAAAATATAAACACGCTACAGCCTACATCGTATTTCCTTTAAGTTATTACTTAACAATAGTATGTCAGAACTTCCACTATTTTGTTCACCCAGAAGTGTTTCAAACCGACATGTCTTTCCTTCCGGAAGGTTTATTAATTTGTGCGACGCTACAGTATGCAGTGACTAGCCTTATAAATTACAGCCTTCGTTCGGTCGGTCCTGTACTTAAGTGTGTGCGTTTTTCTTGAGAATTCTATTATATGCACCTATAATTTTGCAAATATTAGGCTACATGAAAATAGCAATGAAAAAAGCAATTTCATATTTCGCCATTTGAACTGTTTGTTGATACGTGTTTATTGTACTATGGTAAAATAGGTGAATAAAGAGTATGCATAAGCAAGCATGTTGCAGTGCCCAGTTTGTCATAGAAAAGGAACAAACATAACATGGTGTCAGAAGCGGGATAGTCGCTGCAAGAAGAAGTCGAGTACTGCACGCCGCAAAGAGTAGAAAAAGAGGCTAACGCTAACAACAGGTGTTAACTTGTCAGAAAAAAAGAAAAGAAAAAATGGATAAGCTGAATCCACCTACACCAATGCAGCTAACGGGAAATCTGGCTGACAACTGGAAAAGATTTAAGCAGAGATTCAACATATATATCGCTGCAAGTGGAGGCAGTGAAGTAGAAGACAAGGTGAAAGCGTCAATCTTTCTGCACGTCATAGGTGAGGATGCGGTGGATATATATAACAGCTTGACAAAGAGGCAACCCTGGGTACGCTATTGGAAAGATTTGAAGAATACTATGTGCCAAGACAGAACATTACGTTTGAGAGATATAAGTTTTTGTCATGTGATCAAAAACAAGGAGAGGGTTTTGATCAGTATTTAGCTGAGTTGCACACACTGAGTAAGACGTGTGAATTTGTGAATTTGAGAGACTAATCAGAAATAAAATTGTCTGTGGCAAACCTGATAATAGACTCAAAGAAAGACCACTGAGGGAGCAAGACCTGACATTAAATAAAACAGTGAACATGTGCAGGGCAGCAGAAACCACACGTGCTTAAGCCAAGGAGTTGCGAAATGAAGAGACAGCAGTAAAGACACAAGAACAGCACGTTAAACAGCCAAATAAGTACAAGTCACAAAGGGAGACTAAAACAGACTTTAAATGTGGGAAATGTGGGGGGAGCCACAAACCAAGGTCGTGTCCAGCATATGGCAAGCAGTGTCATACGTGGGAAAAATAATCATTTCTCAAAATGCTGCAAAGTAGAGGCCTTTAAGAAAAAGAAAGTGCATGCAGTTGAAGAGGAACCAGAGGAGTTCTTTGTGGATGCTGTGCACATAAACCACGCTAAAAAGGAAGAAGAATGGATATTGCAATTATCTGTGAAAGAGTATAAGAAACGCACAGTGAAGAGCAAATAAAAGAAATGCTGTTGATTGTTGATATGAATGTCAAGCCAATATTGGGATTACAAGCATGCAAACGGCTAAACCTTGTAAAAAGAGTTATTGTAGTCTCATCACAACCTGCTAATGATCATGATTCACTCATGAAAGAATACAGTGACTGTTTTGAGGAACTAGGATGTTTACCAGGGGAGTACAAAATACAGGTTGACAAGAATGTAACTCCAGGATTTCAACCATGCAGAAAAATACCATTCGAGCTGTGGGGAAAACTCACAGAGGAGTTATACAGGATGGAAAAATTAGAAGTAATAATGAAAATCGATGAACCTACAGAACGGGTTAGCTCGCTGGTTGTTGTGGAAAAGCCCAACGGAAAGCTGAGAACCTGTTTTTATATCCGAGGGATCTAAACCAAGCAATCATGTGCAAACACTTTAAGTTGCCGACAAGGGAAGAGATCATGGAACAGTTTGCTGGAGCCAAGTGGTTCAGTAAACTGGATGCATCGTCAGGATTCTGGCAAATAAAACTAGATGTGGAGAGCTCGAAGCTATGTACATTCAACACATCGGAAGGAAGGTACAGGTTTTTACATCTACCATACGGGATCCTGTCGGCGCCAGAAGTCTACCACAATAAAATACACATGATCTTTAAACACATACCGGGAGTCAAAACAATGATTGATGATATCATTGTATGGGTGTCAAGTCGAGAAGAACATGATGAACGACTGAGACAGGTACTCGACCTAACAAGGCCGGTAAACTTAAAGTTAAATAAAGACAAGTGCCTTTTTGGAGTAAAGTTGTTGACTTTTGTGGGGGATGTAGTCTCTGAGGCAGGGATTAGTCCAGACCCACGGAAAACGTCAGCCATCAAGAACATGGAACGTCCCAAGAATAAGGATAATGTCAGAAGGTTTTTAGGTATGGTCACTTACCTCTCAAAGTTCATACCTCAGCTGTCAACAAATTCAGCGCCACTCAAAAGTCTCCTGTAGGAAAAAAATGAATGGACATTGGCACATGAACAGGAAGACTGTTTTAAAAATCTGAAGCGAATACTGACCAATAAGCCTGTGCTTAAGTTCTGTGACACAGAAAAGAGCACACGGATATCAGCTGATGCATCACAGTATGGACTAGGGGCAGTATTGCTACAGCTGCATGACAAAGACTGGCAACCTGTTGCTCATGCATCCAAAGCCTTGACATCAGCAGAGACCAGATATGCTCAAATTGAGAAAGATTTTTTAGCCAGCACCTACGGATGTGAAAGATGCCATCAGTATGTATATGGTCAAGCCTTTGAGGTAGAAACGGACCATAAGCCCCTGGTGGCAATCATGTCAAAGCCACTCAACGATTGTCCTATAAGGATACAACGCATGATGATAGGGCTAGAAAAATACGACGTGAATATGACCTATACACCAGGCAAGTACATGTTCGCTGCAGACACGCTTTCTCGCGCAGTTGAAAAACTACAAGGCAGATGAAATGAAAAATGCACAAATTCAGGCTTACGTGGACATGATAGTGTCATCTCTTCCTGTTTCTGAAGAGAGAACAGAGCAGATCAGGAAAGAGACAGAGAAGGACCAGACCATGATAATACTAAAAGAGACAATACAAATAGGATGGCCAGAACAAAGACAAACATGTCCAGCGGCAATAAAGGACTACTGGATGATTAGAACAGAACTTACTGTTGTAGATGGCATCTTATTCAAGGGGAACAAGTTTGTCATTCTACCTGCAATGCGAAAGGAAATGTTACAAAAGATACATGAAGGATATTTGGGAGAAGAAAAACGCAAACGGAGAGCATGTGAGGTCATCTATTGGCCAAGAATCAATGCAGATATTAGCCGTACTACATCTGCTTGTGAAATATGTCTCACATACAGACCCAAACAGCAGGCAGAGCCGCTGATGCCACACCCAGTGCCCAAGTACCCATACTACAAGGTTGGAGTTGATTTGTTCGAATGCAATGAAAAAAAATTATATTGTTATTACGGACTACTACTCCAACTATCCAGAAGTTGCAACATTACAGTCCACATACACCGGAGCTGTAATAGCTTTTCTGAAGACTGTTTTTGCAAGACACGGAGTCCCAAATTAACTGTTTTCAGATAATGGACCACAGTTTTCGAGCCGTGAGTTGGAGGCATTCACTAAAGAGTGGGGTATTCACCACTACACGTCTGTCACGGTTTTTAGGGAACAGGAGACAGCCGCGTCTTCTCCAAACATATATTTATTCACACAAAGGGAGAACTTGACAAGAAACAGACAAGAAACATTAGGGACTACAATGATACATAACATGTAAAACGACAACACTACCTAAACACAAGACCAGACTCTACAGTAAACATTTGAACATGATAAGGAAGGCTACAATACGGAACAACCACATACCTTGACAAGAAACAATGAACCACACAGGACTAACAAACACTCAGGCCTAAATACTCAACTAATGAGGTGAAGATGTGCAGGTGAGGACTAAAAGACTCAACTGATTGGTTAAGCAAAACATGTGACGGGATCATGTGACAAAAGGACCGGGAAACAAAACCAAAACACATAGGGGAGAAACCACCCTGAAGTAACACAGAACAAGGACAGAGTCTACAGACATTGTGACAATGTCAAGCACAAACTACCCCAGGTCAAATGGACTTCCAGAGAGCTCAGTTAAGATCATAAAAGGACTAATAAAAAAAGCAAATGACGGAAAAGAGGATTTTCACAAAAGTTTATTGATCTACAGGAGCGCACCACTGCAAAATGGCCTGTCACCAGCCCAGATGTTAATGTGACGTCACATTCGCACTAATCTGCCCATACACGACAACCTGCTAAAACCAAAGGGAACAGTCAAGGTGACAAAAGCAAAAGAGCAAGAGAAAGTGAAACAGAAAAGCATGACAAGAAGGCAAAACACCTGCAGTACCTGAAACCAGGGGACAGAGTCCGCTTTCTGGACTACTCGATAGGAAACTGGACACAGCAGGGACTGGTACAGCAGGAGGTTGTACCTCGGTCTTACCTCATCCAGACAGATCGAGGAACAGCCTCGAAAAGAAATCGAGTGGACATTTGTCTACAAACTAACAGCTCATAGGCTGAGACACAGCCACCAGAGCTGACAAACACCACCAGTAACAAGGACTGTCAAAGTTCCATGAAGACCACGGAATCTGGTCAAACCGTACCCACTTCATCAGCTGTCAAGTACAGACCTAGCAGGATAGTTAAACCACATGAGAGACTGATAGAAACCTGCTGAAGGTAATATGTGTATGTATATATAGGTATGTATATACAGGTCCTTCTCAAGAAATTAGCATATTGTGATAAAGTTCATTATTTCCCATAATGTAATGATAAAAATTTAACTTTCATATATTTTAGATTCATTGCACACCAACTGAAATATTTCAGGTCATTTATTGTTTTAATACTGATGATTTTGGCATACTGCTCATGAAAACCCAAAATTCCTATCTCAAAGAATTAGCATATCATGAAAAGGGTCTCTAAACGAGCTATTAACCTAATCATCTGAATCAACTAATTAACTCTAAACACCTGCAAAAGATTCCTGAGGCTTTTAAAAACTCCCAGCCTGTTTCATTACT
>JACXGM010025140.1:0-15426 GCA_016801145.1 Umbra pygmaea | reverse complement strand
TTTATTTTGTCCTTTATTGGGAGCAGTAGGCTAGCTGGAGCCGTTTACCTTCATTAACTGTGCTAAGCTAAGTTAGCGGTGGGTGCGTCAGAGAGAGTTACAACACGCACTGAGAAGAGAAGGGTATGTGTGCATTTATCTAGCTCTGGGAGATACGGTGAATAAGTTAAAGTCCCAAAAAGGTGGCGTGTTCCTTTAATAAAAATAGTCTAATGAACCAGTTGAAAAAACGTAACCAGCATTTTTTTGTCTATCCTGTCTTAACTTTCTTTCCGTATTAAGAAACAGGAAAATATGTCATTACAGTAGGTGAAATTTAATGTGGCAGAGAAGTCTGATGTGTCTAAACTGCCTATTGTATAATTAATATACCTTTTCATGCACGAATCCTGCACAGTCTAAACAGTTACCTGAGACAAAGTAATTATCTTTTCTTTGCCTCAATCAAAACATAAAATACGAACATACAGTACTTTATGCATGAGACAGATTTAATAAAAAAAGTTTGTTAACTTAATATTTTGTTCCCAGCATTTTTCAACGGTGAAAACGTGAATCAACTTTATCTAAATTATAATCGCTTTTTGTGGGGAATACCTAACATGGCATTGACCGGGTATTTCAAACTTGACGACCGCGTTTCGAATCCAGCAACTTGTAATCATCTAATTATTCAACTACCGTTTATAAATATAAGTCCAGTAGGCCTAAGTGATGGCTTATTTTTGACTTATTTATTCCTTTGCGAAAAGTTGTACTGTAGCTATAGTATTTATACAGAATATCAAAGTACAGTTTCAATTTGCGGGATGAATATGGGTATAACAAACGACATTGTGTTTTGAAGTCATCATATCATATGAACTCATGGATATCCTCACTATGCGTTACTACTTTCTAAACTGCCTGTTGTCTAAATAATGCAGATGACACATTTAAATTAAATATCGTAATTGTGTAATCCTACTGTAGCTACCTAAACAGTGATCAACTCAATGAAAACACATTCTAGAGTATCATCTACTGAACAGTAGGCTATATTTGCGAATAATCAATGTACATTTTTTTGTCTAAACAAATAAAAAATACAAATAGTTCAACAGTCTACACGTGTAATATGGTAATTGCATCCCTCTGATTTCATGTGAGCCCTGTAAATGTGAAGGTTTGTCCCATGCTTACAGTACATATTTATTTTCCATTGTCCTTTTCGCTCTGTATAGGGTGAAGTCAGCTAAAATGGGACACGTTTTGGTAAGGGGCTTGTAATAAAATCTAATGAGCTTCGCGTGAGATCTAATGATATTGTAATGAACTAGTTTGGAGGCGGGTTGGAGACGTGTGGGGGTGTACCCCTGTGAGCCGCAATTTAAATGATTGCAGACACCTGCGCCCGTTCAGTGACTGTTGGGACTGGGATAAAAGGGCAGAGTGGAGAGGACGGCGTGGTCACTGTTGTGACTGGGATAAAAGGACAGAGTGGAGAGGACAGCGTGGTGACTGTTGGTAATGGGATAAAAGGGACAATTGATGAAGGACGCGCTATAGGCAATTCAACCTACGGGAGAGGTGGTGGCCGTTCCCAGCTGGTTAGGGCTGCCGGCGGTGAAGACAGCGAGGAAAGGGACAGACGCAAGTAGGCAGGGAAATTTGGGAGATAGGCACTGGGAAAGTAGGAGTGCTGCCTTCCGCTTCACAGTAGCAAGTGTAGTTCCCAGCTTGTTGACTGGGAACTTGTTCCTGCGTCGGACCAGCGTATCCCCGGCAGGCTGCGTTGTTAAACAGCCCGGTTGGCCCGACGCCAAAGCCCAGACCCTGGCGAGTTAAGTACCTCTTTTTAAGCTATCCATTTTATGTTATGTGTCTGTATGTATATGTGAGTCTTGACTTAGTATTTAGTTTTCAGTGGGGTAGGCCTAATAGAACCAGTGGGAACTTTACTAGAAGGGGAGACTGCATGTGTACACTAGAGTACCCTGTTAAATGCTAATGTTATATATAGTTCTACTTCCTTGCATGACCTGAGGATATTGAAATGCTCCTATTGTGTGCTGTGCCCTAGAACCATAACTTAATGTTTGCAGTGTGATATTGTGTGCTGTGGAGTGCCCTAAACGTACTGCCGGGTTGCAGTAATATTTGCTGTGTAGCGTTGTGTGCTATCCACGGGGTGTACATGGCTAGCGAACAGGGCCCCATTTATTGTGAACATGAGGTTAGGTTTCCGTCTTGGTGGAGTGAACTGTTGCCTATTGTACCCACTTTCCTATGAATTACTATGAATAAAACCCTTTTGTCAGAGGCAGAGAGCACACTGCCGGTAATCTTGGGAAGTGAGGCAGCAGTAAGCAGTAATCAGGCTAGCATGGCTATTATACGCCCTGTGTTTATGCCTCACGTATTTACCGGTGCTGACGTGAGTGGTCAGATTGGGTAGGACAGTTTGAGATGGCTGTAGAGGTAAATAATTGGGATGACACATTGAAGTTAAAATTCATGGCACTACTATTATCAGGCCGGGCTCTGGATATTTATATTGGTCTCCCTGTAGAATCCCGACACTATGCGTGATTAAAAGAAGCATTGGGGAAATGTCTGGAGCCATGTGATAGCGAGGATTGGAATCAGGCAAGCTTTCTAGCACGACGTTGTATGTATAACGAGACTGTCCGGGAGTTTGGTAATGCCCTTCGGCGACTAATAATTAAGGCATATCCATCTGCGGATAATGACACTCATGATCTGTTTGCACGAGATTTTATAGAGCATGTGGGCAGGGGTGAAGTACGAATTAACCTTCGTAGTGCCAAGCCGCTGACTTTAGAACACACTGTTAGTACCGCGGCAGAACTGGAGCTTATTAAGAGTTTGGAGAGAACTCTGTTGGGCCCAGATACAAAGGTGTGTGGGGTAGTGGAATCTGCGGCTAATCATAGGATAATGGAGAGTCTGCTTGGGATAGTTGAGGGGTTGCGGCAGGAGGTTAAGGTCCTCCAGGGCACCGTGCAGACACTCTCCCTTGCCATTGGTACTGCTCAAGACAAGCAGGGACGTAGTCCTGACCCGAATGGCCGGGGCCAGCGGGGAGCCAATGTTGATCGGGGTTATCGTGACGGGGGAGTTCTGCTGCGTCGTGACTGCCCTTATTTTCAGGGAAACTAGAGGGGGCGTACACGGAGGGCCAAATGCATGCCCCCTCCTTATCTCCGTTGAGAATGGTCCTAGGTGATCCTAAAGGTACAGGCGTTTACCTGTGTGTAAAGGTTGGAGGGGTGGAGGTGCAGGTATTGGTGGACACAGGGGCGCAGGTGTCAATTATAGCAAAACATGTCTGATATAAGATATGGCCCACTATTTGTCAGTTTGATTCATTGGCTCTGATGGTGGAGTTTTTGGTGGCTGATATCCTGTTGGGAATTGAATTCCTATTAAAATACGGGGTGGACATTTCATTGGGCGAGAAGCAGGTGCGGTTGATGGGAAAGAACTTACCCTTAACCTCTGCAGGGAGGGATTATCAACCCCGAACTGTGAGGGTACTAGCCGATATGCATATCAGCCCCCGTAGTGAGGTTATAGTCTCGGTAGTAGTTAAGGAGCAGTTGGGCAAACAGGTTGTGGGCATGTTAGAACCCTCCGCTACTTTGTCCACCCATTGTGAGCTACTGGTGGCTCGGGTGGTGTGCAGGACTAATCAAGGGGTTGTCCCTGTCAGGGTGATCAATGTAACGGAAGATGCAGTGATGTTGAAACGGGATGAAGATAGGGGCACTGTTGAACGATGTGACCATAGGACCCGAGGCAGATTGTGGTAGCCAAGGAGAATGGGGGGTTCCACCTGGGTCAGAGGAGGCAGTGTTCACGCGACTGGGGTTGGATGTGAGGGGGTTTACTGAGTCTGAGAGGCACTCCGTCCACAGGCTGTTACAGTACCATTCTTCAGTATTTAGTTTGGGGATGCGGACTTGGGAAGGACCCATCTGACTTTACATCAAATAGATACGGGGGGGCCAAGCCCATTAAAATGGCACCTCGTAGAGTGCCTCTTCATCTTCAGCAGGAGGTATTGGATCATGTGAAGCAGATGTGGGACAATAACATTATACAACCTTCCTATAGCCCTTGGGCTGCCCCTGTGGTGTTAGTGCGTAAGAAAGATTGCAGTTTGCATTTCTGTGTGGACTATCGTAGGCTGAATGAGGTGACAGTGAAAGATGCATATCCCCTCCCGCGCATTGACAAGGCTCTTGAAAGCCTAGCGCATGCCTGCATTTTTTCCACTCTTGACCTGGCTAGTGGTTATTGGCAGGTTGAGGTCGACCCTGTAGATAGGCCCAAGACAGCCTTTGCGACTAAGCATGGGTTGTTCTAATTTAATGTGTTGAGTTTTGGGTTGTGTAACGCCCCCAGCACGTTCCAGAGATTAATGGACTTAGTGCTGGCTGACCTTCAGTGGACGACATGTCTGGTGTATTTGGATGATATTATTGTGTTTGGGTGTACATTTCAGGAGCACTTGTCACGGTTGGGGGAGGTCCTGTGTAAGTTACATCATGCGGGACTGAAAGTTAAGCCCTCCAAGTGTGACCTATTTTTTGAACAAGTGCAATATTTAGGCCATGTTATTTCAGGGAAGGGTATTAAGGCAGACCCCGCTAAGGTGGACGCAGTGCGCGCCTGGCCGGTGCCAAAACCTCAAACCGAGGTGAGGAGTTTTTTGGGGCTGGCCTCCCATTAGCGGCGGTTTGTAAAGGGCTTTGCTGATATTGCCCGGCCCTTACATTGATTAACTGAAAAGGGGAGATGGTTTCAGTGGGGGGACGAATGTCAGGAGGCGTTTGTGCAGCTGAAGCAACATCTTATTACCTCCCCCATGTTAGCCTATCCAGACCCAGGAAAACTCTTTATATTAGATACTGACGCCAGTGATGTGGGGATTGGAGCTGTGTTGTCACAAGAGGAAGCTGGGGTAGAGCGCGTTATTGCATATGTAAGCCAAGCCCTTACTAAGGAAGAGCGTAGATATGCGACCACATAGAAGGAATTGTTAGGGATGGTGGTTTTCACAAAATATTTCAAACGTTACTTATTGGGGAGAAAATTTGTGTTACGTACAGATCACAACTCCCTTCGTTGGTTGCATAATTTCCGAGACCTGGAGGGGCAGTTGGCAAGATGGGTAGAACAACTGGCTAACTTCCATTATAAAATTGTCCAACGCCCATGGAAGCAGCATGCCAATGCTGATGCGATGTCTAGGTTGCCTGTGGTTGAGAATGAGGGTGCTCCCCAGCTGAGTAGTGGAATGCCCAGTAAGGTGCAGGTGGGGGGAAAGGAGCTGGGGGGTTGCGATTCGGGCCGTACAGAAGGGTGAAACGGGTCTGGTGGATGCGTTGACACGAGCACAACAGCAAGATGGGGAGTTGGTATGGCTTATCCAAGCTAAGTTGGGGGCTAGGGGTGGAGTAGGGGTGCTACCCAAGGAGTTGGCGACTGTATGGGATCCACTTCGAGTACAGAGACAGCGGTTAGTGCGGGTCCCACATGCACGTTCTGATGCGGCAAATATACAGGTGGTGCTCCCGGGGGCTTTGGTGCCAGAGGTATTGGCGATGTTACATAATGTGCCTACAGGTGACCAATTCGGTATCCAGAAACTACAGGCCAAAGTGAAAGACTGGTTTTATTGGCTTGGATGGTTTAATGATGTAAAGAAATGGTGCAATGATTGTCCGTCCCGTAAGACTCAGGGGAAGCTTCCCTGTGCCGCTATGCATCCCTCGGTTTCATCACGGCCCTTTGATCGCAGAGCGCTAGACATTTTGGGCCCATTGCCAGAAACGGTAGGAAAGAAGTATATTCTGGTAGTGGGTGATTATTTTTCGAAATGGACAGAGGCTTTTGCTCTACCTAACCAGGAGGCTAGTACTATTGCAAAGGTCCTGGTGGAGGTATGGGTCTGCCGTTTTGTTGGTCCGCGTACCATTCATTCCGCTCAGGGGCGTAACTTTGATTCCACCTTGTTTAAGAAGTTGTGTAGACTGCTGACTATCCAGAAGACCCATACTACGGCCTATCATCCTCAATCGGATGGTTTGATTAAACCCTTTACTACATCGTACTTTGTTGGCAATGCTTTCCCTGTTTGTAGGGGATAACCAGGCGAATTGGGATGCCTTGTTGCCATATGTGATGATGGTGTAGGAGCATGTCCATGCATGTCCATAGGAGCATGTCCATGCCAGTACGGGGTTTACGCCATACAAAGTGCTGTTTGGTAGGGAGATCGTTTTGCCAGTGGATATAATGTTGGGAGTGGGGACACCGGAAACATTCTCCTCAGCCAGTGTTTATGTGGACAGGATAGCCCAGACATTGTCGATGGTAGTGGGGGCAGTGAAGCGGCATCAGCTTAGGGCCTCAGGGAAGCAAAAGGTTGGCTCTGATTTTCGAGCTAACTTCCAATATTATTCAGTGGGGGAAGAGGTGTGGGTAAGGAATGAGGCCAGAAGAAAAGGGGTGTGTCCCAAGTTGCAGAGGCGATAAAAAGATCCCTTTAGGGTGATGGAAAGGGTATCAGAGGTGTTATATTGCCTAGCATTGGCTGAGGGGGGCCCTGAGGTTGTTGTACATTTCAATCGCCTTAAGCCGTTTGTTACCTTTACTTTCCCAGGGATACTAGATAGAGCTGGAGGAGACCCAGGGGTCCTGAAGGGGCCAGACCCCCCTGGCAAGCGAAGGCGGCATCACTCACCAGGAACAAGGAGGAAGAGTGCCAGAGGGAGTGGATCGGGGTTCCCCTCTGTGTATAGATGGCCTGAGGAACATCGGGCGTGGGCGTTGCCAGGACCACAACTGGAGGTTTGAGAGCGGGGAAGTCAGGCTGACTGGGAGACTTCCCTAGTGGAGCAGGCCCGGACCAGGCGGGGGGACCAGGACCAGAGGTTGTGAGGAGTGACATCTGGCAGACAGAGAGGCAGCCCTAGTAGAGCAGGCCCCGGACCAGGCGGGGGGGGACCAGGACCGAAGGTTGGAGATTGGGATATAATTCATCCTCAGCAGCAGCAAGAGCAGCAGCGGCCGGTTCGGCACAGGAGGCCACCAGGATGGTTGCGAGGGTTTGATATCTCCAACTGACTCGGGGACGAGTCTTCGCTACCCGGAGGGGGGGTAGTGTGATGAACTAGTTTGGAGGCGGGTTGAAGACGTGTCAGGGTGTACCCCTGTGAGCCGCAATTTAACTGATTGCAGACACCAGCACCCGTTCAGTGACTGTTGGGACTGGGATAAATGGGCAGAGTGGAGAGGACAGCGTGGTGAGTGTTGGGACTGGGATAAAAGGACAGAGTGGAGAGGACAGCGTGGTGACTGTTGGGACTGGGATAAAAGGACAGAGTGGAGAGGACAGCGAGGTGACTGGGAGCGGAGCGCAACAGCCAGGGCTGTATCGATTGTTGCAAGCAGACCCATGTGAATAGGTGTAATCGGCTGTGTACACGTTTGGACGATTGGTGAACTATAGGCACTCAACCTTGGGGAGAGGTGGTGGCCGTTCGCAGGTGGTTAGGGCTGCCAGCGGTGAAGACGGCAAGGAAAGGGACAGACGCAAGTAGGCAGAGAAATTTGGGAAATAGGGACTGGGAAAGTAGGAGTGCCGCCTTCCGCTTCGCAGTAGCAAGTGTAGTTCCCAGCGTGTTGACTGGGAACTTGTTCCTGCGTTTGACCAGCGTATCCCCGGCAGGCTGTGTTTATTAAACAGCCCGGTTGGCCCGATGCCAAAGCCCAGACTCCAGGGGAGGGTCTCGCCGAGAGGCCGAGTTAAGTACCTCTTTTTAAGCTATCCATTTTATGTTATGTGTCTGAATGTATATGTGAGTCTAGTGGGGTAGGCCTAATAGAACCAGTGGGATATTTACTAGTAGGGGAGACTGCATGTGTACACTAGAGAGGTACCCTGTTAATTCCTAACTAATGTTATATGTAGTTCTACTTCCTTGCACTACTTCCTTGCACTACTTCCTTGTACTACTTCCTTGCACTACTACCTGAGGATATTGAAATGCTCTTATTGTGTGCTGTGCCCTAGAACCATAACTTAATGTTTGCAGTGTCATATTGTGTGCTGTGCCCTAGAAACATAACATAACGTTGCAGTGTCATATTGTGTGCTGTGCCTTAGAACTATAACTTAGTGTTTGCAGTGTCATATTGTGTGCTGTGGAGTGCCCTAAACGTATTGAGTGCCGGGTTGAAGTAATATTTGCTGTGTAGTGTTGTGTGCTATCCACGGGGTGTACATGGCTAGCGAACAGGGCCCCATTTTATTGTGAACATGGGGTTTCCGTCTTGGTAGAGTGAACTGTTGCCTATTGTACCCACTGTCCTATGAATTACTATGAATAAAACCCTTTTGTATTTTTCTAAGAATGGTGTGTGTTGTTCTCTTGTCACCGGACATAAACTGGTTAACAAAATGTGGTGGCAGCAGTAATTAAGCTACCCTTCAGTACAGTGGCCTAGGTGACTACTACTATTTTTCTACACTTCCCGCCTAGAAAACTCAGACAAATCAAAACTCTTGTTACATGTCAACAAGTGTTGAAGCAATAATGCAAGATCAGTTATTGTGATTTGCTGTAAAAATAATAAGAGATTTGACGCTACAACATTATTAGGACCATTTTAGCTGATGGCCCATTTTAGCTGACTTCACCCTAATGCTTTTCTCTCCTTCCGGGATCCCCCATGTTGTTTATTACGTCACAATGCTATGATTATCTCTTCATGGGGAATCCCTAACATGGCATGGACCCTTTATTTCAACCTTAACGACTGCATTCCGAATCCAGCGAATTGTAATCATTTACTAATTATTTAACTACCGTTTATAATATAAAACAGACATATAAATTTTAGATGGGATTACATTTCGTAATAATTGTAATACCAGCAATGTATAAAAGAACGAAATAGTTCACAATCGGCTAACAGGTTAATTCATAAAACTCCACATCCACCTTCGTTACTATGAAAATAAATAAAAATTGTCCAATAATGAACGAAACATGATTTATTTGTACATTATATTAGAAGCAATACTGTATAGAAGAAGTGCATAGTTGAATATCAACGCTATGAATTTCTTCATGGGGAATCTTATTGAATGGATATTTCAACATTGACGACCGCATTTCGAATCCAGCGAGAGTGACAGCGAGATCCTCAGAGTGGCAGCGACGAATTTGTGACGAATCTGTGACCGCTGTCTGGCAGCTGCCACAGACCCGCCACAGATCCCAGGCAACTGCCACAGGCCCGCCACAGATCCCTGGCAGCTGCCACAGAACCGCCACAGAGCCGTCGGTCAGACGACCATAGTCAGCACACTGACTAGTGTGGCCGCTGTGTGGCAGCTGTGAGAGAGGTGTCAATCAGTAGTCAGAGCATTTGACGAGTCTGAGGCGCTGGCAGCTTGCCGAGCGGCGCCACCGCAACTACCTGTCGTCATTTTATATGTAAGTATATAAGTATATATAGTATATAAGTATATATAAACAGTTAACGTTAAAGAACCATTTTTTTGTGATCTCCTCTGAGTACTTGCCGATTGTAATTTCGGACCATAGTCCCGTAGCACTTGAAATAACTTTCTGTAAAAACCCGTACTCCGCCCCGCTGGAGATTTATCTCTCTTTTATTATCTGACGCTACCTTTTGTAGCTGTATAACATCTGCTATTGATAATTTTTTATATTTTAACCAAACTGATTCAACTTCATCCTCGCTCCTATGGGAGACACTCAAGGTCTATTTAAGAGGTGTGATTATCTCCTACTCATCTCACTTAAATAGAGCCTGTAGGGCCAAACTTAAGGAACTTTCTAAATGTATTCATGACCTGGACCATAAATATGCACTGACAACTTCCCCAGAGCTATATAAACAACGTTTAAACTTGCAGTCTGAATTTAACCTCTTATCTACCAATGATGCAGAGCGATTACTTTAACATTCATGAGCCTCTTATTATGAACAAGGTGATAAGGCGAGCCACCTGCTTGCACATCAATTAAACCGACGTGCTGCCTCCCGTTTAATTCCTCAAATTGAAGACTTCTAAGTTTTTGATTTCAGACCCATATGGGATAAATCACACATTCAAATCATTTTATTCCTCACTTTATACATCTGAGTTCCCACCAGACACTGTTACTATGACTCAATTCTTTGATGCGTTAGACATCCCAGCTGTTCCCTCTGACATTGAAAATTACATTGATTCCCCTTTGAAGCATGATGATGTGGTTGAGTCTATAAATTCTATGCAAAATGGGAAAGCTCCAGGTCCAGACGGTTTCTCTACAGAATTCTTTAAGAAATTTTACTCACATTTGGCCCCTTTGCTCCTATCGATGTACATCATTGGATTATGGTGTGCTCCCACCAACCTTAACACAAGCTTCTATAGCACTTCTTCTTCAGAAAGGGAAGGACCCCACAGCCTGCACTTCCAACAGACCAATTAGTCTCCTCAATGTTGATGTAAAGGTACTTGCCAAATGACTAGCTAGGCGTCTGGAGGGGGCTCTCCCATCTGTTATCTCAGAGGAACAGACAGGCTTTATCAAGGGCAGACAATCCTTTGTCAATATTCTGACATTGTTTAATATTGTCTACTCTAAACAATAGAGTAGAGTTTTCAAATTTCCCGGAGCTTGTGGTCTCACTTGATGCGGAGAAAGCCTTTGACAGAATTGAATGGGAATATTTATTCGCAGCTCTTCTAAAGTGAGAACTTGGCTGACACGCCTCTTCAACATTGCATGGAAGTCTGGGACAGTGCCAAAGGAGTGGCAGACTGGGGTGGTGGTTCCCCTGTTCAAAAAGGGGAACCAGAGGGTGTTGGCCAATTACAGGGGTATCACACTTCTCAGCCTTCCTGGTAAAGTCTACTCTAAGGTGCTGGAAAGGAGGGTTCAGCCGATCGTCGAACCTCAGGTCGAAGAGGAACAATGTAAATTTAGTCCTAGTCGTGGAACAACAGATCAGATCTTTACTCTCACAAGGATCCTGGAGGGGGCCTGGGAGTATGCCCATCCTGTCTACATGTGTTTTGTGGATTTGGAGAAGGCGTATGACCGGATCCCCCAGGAGATACTGTGGGAGGTGCTGCAGGAGTATGGGGTGAGGGGGTTCCTTCTTAGGGCCATCCAATCTCTGTATGACCAAAGCGAGAGCTGTGTCCGGGTTCTCTGCATTAAGTCGGACTCGTTTCAGGTGAGGGTTGGTCTCCGCCAGGGCTGCGCTTTGTCACTAATCCTGTTTTTAGTATTTATGGACAGGATATGGAGGCGTAGTTGGAGTGGGGATGGGTTGCAGTTCGGTGGGCTGAGGATCTCATCGCTGCTTTTTGTGGATGATGTGGTCCTGATGGCATCATCGGCCTGTGACCTTCAGCACTCACTGGATCGGTTCACAGCCGAGTGTGAAAAGGCTGGGATGAGGATCAGCACCTCTAAATCTGTGGCCATGGTTCTCAGCAGGAAACCGATGGAGTGCCTACTCCAGGTAGGGAATGAGTCCTTACCCCAAGTGAAGGAGTTCAAATACCTTGGGGTCTTGTTCGCGATTGAGGGGACAATGGAGCGGGAGATTGGTCGGAGGATCGGTGCAGCGGGGGCGGTATTACACTCAATATATCGCACTGTTGTGACGAAAAGAGACCTGAGCCAGAAGGCAAAGCTCTCAATCTACCGGGCACTCTTTCTTCCTACCCTCACCTATGGTCATGAAGGCTGGGTCATGACCAAAAGAACGAGATCCAGGGTACAAGCGACCGAAATGGGTTTCCTCAGGAGGGTGGCGGGTGTCTCCCTTAGAGATAAAGTGAGAAGCTCAGTCATCCACGAGGATCTCAGAGTGGAGCAGCTGCTCCTTTGCGTCGAAAGGAGCCAGTTGAGTTGGTTTTGGCATCTGGTAAGGATGCCCCCTGGGCGCATCCCTAGGGAGGTGTTCCAGGTACATCCAGCTGGGAGGAGGCCTCGGGGAAGACCCAGGACTAGGTGGCGAGATTATATCTCCAACCTGGCCTGGGAACACCTTGGGATCCCCCAGTCGGAGCTGGTTAGTGTGGCTCGGGAAAAGGACATTTGGGGTCCCCTGCTGGAGCTGCTGCCCCCTCGACCCGATCCCAGATAAGCGGACGAAAATGGATGGAGCTCTTCTAAAGTTTGGTTTCGGTAACAAATTTAATGCGGGGATTGGGCTTTTGTATGCATCCCCACAGGCAAGTGTCTGCACTAATGACACTCACTCTGACTACTTCACCCTGGAACATGGGACAAAGCAGGGGTTCAGAAACCGTTATTCTGGTTGCATTCCCCAGACACACCCTGGTGTCATCTAGAAGGTTTGTCTTGCACCTCTTCATCTTTGCCAGCTTTACTCTGCTCCTCTTTCTTAATAACTCTCTCCCGTTAGTACTACTGGATTGTCAGTATATCTACACTTAAGATCTGGTACCAGTTCCGTCATCATTTTAAGTTCTCCCATACTTCCATCATGGGTCCTATAAATAACAACCACATGTTCACTCCATTGGTTGTTGACAATGCCTTCTCTTTATGGAAAGGAAAGGGTATTAAAACATTCCATGACCTTTTTGAAAACGGAGTCTTCTCTAGTTTTCCCAACTTGGCTGCTAAATATGCCTTGGCAAATTTTTATCTCATATTTTAATAATTTAAGAGTACTTCCCTCAGATCTGGCATAATCCATTCTGTCACCAGCCTTTGAAGTCTAAATAATTATTGTATGTATGCATTTGTATGTATGTCTGCGTATTATATGTTCGTTTGGGTTTTCAATGTGGGTTTGGGGGGTGGGATGGGTGGTGGGTGGGATGTTCGGGACCGTGTTGGGTCCAGCCGGACACTTGCGGGGTGGGGTGGGGGGGGTTGTGAGGATATGTTTCTGTGTATGTGCATATGCCTGTGTGTTGTGTGGTGTGTCCTGTTATTTTCATTTGTCTTGAAAAATCTATAAATAAATACATTAAAAAAAAAATCTGTGTGTGGGTTTGGTTTATGTTGATAGAATTTTGGAGTCATGGTACACAGAGCATTCAGTGCGCTGGCGACTGATCAAGACCTCTTTGACGGCTGCTACGCACATTATTTATGTCAGGTAGCTAGTCACTGTTTTGCCGCTCAGCTCGGGTTTCTATGGGTGCCACATATTGCCTGCCTGCCACAGACCAGTCAGTGCGCTGACTATTGATCAACGCTTGTCTGATGATCGCAACAGATGACACAGACTTGTTGATGCCACTGGGACGATCTAGATAATAAAATAATTATTAAGAATCGATCACCCAGAGGCGTCGCTGGCAGTGGGGCCGGCATGTTCGCCTGGCAACACCACACAATGCCGGCAACACGAACTCCCCCGTTCCATCGTCAGAATAGCGCTCATATGAATTAACCGAAATAATCATTGTGAAGTCACTACAAAGCTAGTGAATTGTAACCAAATGCAATTGTATGATGTGTAAAGAAACAATAAGTGCCTGTGATTGCATATATATATAGCAATATTAAATATGTCTGTGTTTCATTTGAAAACAATTGCATTTTTAATACATTCAGTAGAAATTTATTTTATCCAACAATAGACTCATTTTAGCACCACATGAACATGGACCCACTGCCTATTTTTGCAATGAATTAACTACGATTATTTCAATGAATTATTGTGTAGAGAAAACCAAAGAGCTTGTGCTCTTGGCACCACACAGTGTTTCCAGTGACGCATAGCGATCACCGCTTCCCGCATTTAAGCCTTGAGTTCGTAACAGCAATCCACTACAATTGTTTTGTTTATATGGGAGAGAAATGACACTTGTGTGTGACTATTTTTTCGGCAGCATGTAGGCTAAACAGGTGTTTCTGATCGAGAAAAGCTAAAATGACTGGACGTAGACAGAGAAGGCAATTTCCAATATTTCATGAAGCCATACATTAAATTACATTATGTCTCCAAAATTATATCAACCAAGGAATATAAACAAAACCCATGTAAAAGTTATACTGTTTTTTTCGCAATAAAAAATGATTCACGGCAGCTGACATCCCCTGCACCTCCCATGGCAAAATCCTCCCGAGTTCACATTCAACTAGCTGGCTAGCTTAGTGTAAAAGCTTGCAGACTGGTGTTGACGAATGCCACTGATCGACACCTCTCTGATGGCTGACCGACGGCTCTCCGACGGGCCTCCGAAAGCTCTCCGACGGGCCGCCACGATGGCTATATGACAGCTGCCACCGATCCGTCAGACAGCTGCCGCGGATCCGGCTCTCCAACGGCCTCCTACGGCTATATGACAGCTGCCACCGATCCGTCAGACAGCTGCCACAGATCCGCCACTGCTTTCATCTGAAAAGAGCATGGTGCGCCAGTGGCGAATTTGCCAATCTTGGTGTTCTCTGGCAAATGCCAAACATCCTGCACGGTGTTTGGCTGTACGCACAACCCCCACCTGTGGATGTCGGGCCCTCATACCACCCTCATAGAGTCTGTTTCTGACCATTTGAGTGGAGACATGCACATTTGTGGCCTGCTGGAGGTCATTTGCAGGGCTCTGGCAGTGCTCCTCTTGCTCCTCCTTGCACAAAGGCACCTGCTGCTGGGTTGTTGCCCTCCTGCGGCCTCCTCCACGTCTCCTGATGTACTGGCCTGTCTCCTGGTAGCACCTCTATACTCTGGACACTACACTGACACACACAACAAACCTTCTTGCCACAGCTCACATTGATGTGCCATCCTGAATGAGCTGTACTACCTGAGCTGCACTACCTGAGTCTACAACTGTGGGTTGTAGACTCCATCTCATGCTACCACTAGAGTGGGATGGTCCTAAAATGGTTCAGGTCATACCTAGAAGCGAAAGGTTACTATGTGAGTATAGGCAACCATAAGTCTGAGTGGACATCCATGACATGTGGAGTCCCACATGGCTCAATTCTTGCGCCACTCCTATTCAACCTGTATATGCTCCCACTAAAGTTCAATTCAGAAGAAGAAGAAGAAGAAGTTTTATTTATATAGCGCCTTTCCGTAGCTCAAGGCCGCTTTACATTATAGAGTACAAAAACACGTAGACACTCAGACATACATTACAGTCACATGGATACAAATAATCACATCAGACAAAATGCATGTTAAACAGATGTGTTTTTAACTGGGTCTTGAATATAGCCATGGATGAGGTATTACGTAGTGTGAGAGGTAGTGAGTTCCATAATTTAGGAGCATTAACACTAAATGACCTTCCACCTACAGTAGACAAACGGAAACGAGGGATGGACAACAAACCAAGTTCAGCTGATCTAAGGGACCGGGCAGGGCGGTAAGGGTGGAGTAAGTCAG
>JACXGM010025139.1:0-15433 GCA_016801145.1 Umbra pygmaea | reverse complement strand
GCTGTAAATAAGAAATTGCTTTTAGTCAACTTAACCTGGTTAAGTAAAGGTTAAATAAAATAAAAATAAAATCAACTAACCCAAATTCCAATTATTTTATATTTTTTTATTTTGCTGATCCGAAAAATGATCCGATCCGTGACTCTGATCCGAAAAACGATCCGATCCGTGAGTTTTTTGATCCGTTGCACCCCTACTCTTGACTGATGTTTCAATGTATAATGGTACTATGGAAATATCAGTCCAAAAACATTATGATACAGATGATACAAACATTTTAGATTACAGTAGTGCCATTTCATATGGTACTACAAACTTTTTCCACTCTACTGATGAAAAAATTATACAGGAAATGCGCCAGCAGTTCCCTGCGATCTCCTAATGCTGTGATCTGACAATAGTGAGGCAATCCAACACATTAAAACCGTGTCTAGTACAGTTTCCTTTTATCTGTGTGCTTCAATGACCAGTCACTTAATAATTCATTTGAAGTATCAGTGTTGAAAAATAAAAACTCTCACATTGTATCACAAATAGTACATTGAAATTACATTAAAAACAATGTGAAAGAAAAAAAACATAGATCACTCACCTCCAGGTCATAAAACTCCTGGGATTCATCAAGGCCCTGGACCCTGAGCTGTAGTCCTTTGCCTGGGCCTTTACCCCCAGGGCCCAAAGCTGCACTGAGGCTCTGACCTGGCTCCAAGGTACTGATACCGGCATTGAACTGGGCACCCAGCCGCGTACCAGGGGTCTGTATGGCCCTGTAGGAGCCCTCAACTTCACCCATGGCCGTTCTCTCCTATCAACAACCAACGACCCCACTGGGTCACCCCCTGCAAAGAGAGGCATTCAGGAGAGTTTAGGCAAAAGGCTGTAACTGATGTACATAGGCTTTTAGAAAGCCCTGTTCTGCAGCACTCTACATACAGCAGGTTGAAGGTTAGGACAGGAAGATTGTGATTAGTCTTTGTGGCTGAGTAGAAACTGTCTCAAATATCTATCAAGTTTGATTTTATGTTAAAATGCTTGTTTTATGTCTGTAGTACTTGGTGTAAACTGTACATGGCTAATATGTTCCTTTTCTACATCTGTCCTCTGTAAAGCGTATTTTTATGTAATTTCAGTGTAAAGCACTTCAGCAACAGCTGATTTTAAATATGCATTGTAAATAAATTTGACTTCACTTTGTATACATGTGGGGGAATTCTAAACTATGCAATCAGCATTGAGAAATGTGTATTCAAACATTGTAGATCTGGCTTGGTGTGTAGGATAACTGCCGTCTTGTCAATACGTGAACCTTCACCCCAGCCCAAAAGCTTTTAACTAGGATTTCGCATATTTGCCTCCATCCACCTTGAAACAATGATTTACCATGACAATATTATTATTCAGAGACATGTTTGTGCAATATTCTTCTTCAGTGAGAGAGCTACCTGATGGTCAAGACAGTGAAATAACGACTTCAAATGATTTAGGAACATAGACAACTTATAACCTTTTGTCATTGTTCCACTTTAACATTCTATGCCAGCCAGAGTAGATTTATTTTCCGCCGTCTGATGAACAACTTTGTTATCGTCCAAAAAAATAATCTCAAACATACAGTGGTGCTTACAAGTTTGTGAAGTTTTATCCTGTTTTTTGTAAAAAATATCTAAATATACTTAAAATCCTTATTAAACCCCAATTTAAAAATGTTAATATTTTTCCATAATTCTGTGTCAAAGTTGGTGTGGTCTGAGCTCCCAACTCTGGACTACATGTGGCCTGGCAACACACCGTCTCTGCCCTTCCTCCAGTCACCCCTACATGCCGGTCTCCCTAGCCTATGCTATTCTGTCAATACAAACTATTTTTGAAATACCCCAAAAATAAAAAATCATTAAAACATTTCTATCATTCGAATAGTCCCCAAATATTAATAATAATTACCACCGCATCTCTTCTACATTAACATGCAGCAAATATGACAGTACATTTGCATTCTATGCAGTAAGTGTTTGATTACCGAATGAAGCCAGCACAAGCGCCTTGATCATAGCTTTCAAACGCTTTAAACAACAATAATTATTCTATTATAATTTGCCCAAACTGATAGCCTGGTTGACACCAGACCCTTCTCAGTTGTAACTGAGAGTGGGTCTAGGCAAGGTTCATTCACAGCCCATTTCCAAAGGGGCGTCACAAACGGACACCGCTCAAATGCCTCTCGGCGCAATAAGATATATCAGACTTTTGCTGAATCGAGTCAGCAAGACCGCGACAACATCTTTTTTTATACAAAGGCTTCGAGTGTTGTTCATTGCTCGGATTTTTAACAAAAAGGAAATGTTCAAAACACTTAACAGACGCGATCTCATTCGAACAAGTGATATTCCGGATGTTCCATTGCGGCAGGCATCGTTGTAATTGTCTGCTAAGACCAATGAGAGTATATAGCTGTGATCATGTAAAGCCCGCCTCAATGGTTGTGATTGGTGCCTCGATTTTGAAAAATTGGAAATGTGCTTTGAATGGGCTCTTGGCCAGACTGACTTGCAGAGCAAATCTCAAATTTGCCAGAAGTCTGTCAGGGTTCTCCCAGGCTACCAAACTGATACAATAACTAGGCCTGGCAAACTCGATTCATTTTAAGGATTTGGGTTATTCTGAGTCACTCACTAAACTGATCCGAGTCACTTGAGTCATTATTGCCAAATCTCCAATGAAACTCAGTCCTAGCCCATTCTCTCTAACCAATAACGTAGTAGGAAGTTCTGTAGATTCACTATTCTAGAGTTTAGTGACAAACATTTATTTTAAAAAGGCATACATGAAAAAAGAAACACATCATTTAGCCACGTACAGGCAATGTCATAATAATAGGTGAAAAAAAAGCCAAATTAAACAATATTACAATAAAAAATATATATAACAATGAAATATTAAATACAAAAACAACAATAAAATGGAACAAACGTGCAAAATGTGCAAATAATAAATGCTAAGAAAAAATACATAACTATTTACATTATAGTAGCGCTTTTGTTGTAGAATTGCTTTACCCTGACTCGAGGAGAAACTTCACTTGGTCGACTGATACAGATCCACTCATGACAACGTAGCCGGCTGACTTACGAAAGAACACGAGTCCTCGGCGGACTCGGGGGGTCCTCGGCGGACTCGGGGGGTCCTCGGCGGACTCGGGGGGTCCTCGGCGGACTCAGGAAGACACTTAGTACAACCCTTTTAGACCATGCGCCCGGCGCATTGAACCTTTTATCCGCAGTCAAAATAGCAAAAGTGGATTTGGACATGCCCAAAGCGCACTTGCGCCATACGCTTTACGCCAGGCGCTTAGATCATTAAAATAGGGCCCTTAATGTACCAAGTTCTTTATCTCCATTTATCAAAGTCCCACCCAAACACTTCCCTAAATCTGTCCTTTGATAAAGTTGCAAAGCAAGGGTAAAATGCTGTGTTTGCTACAGCCACGACAACCCCGCCACACATACTTTGTCATTGGACCTGCACAAATCACGTAGGTGACCCATTTCGGTTTCAAAAATGTGAGTTTCTCTGAAAGGTGAGGAGTTTCCATGCCTGCAATTATCAGATCAAGAACCTCAAGGAGAGAGGTTCAATTGTTGAGGTGTCAGGGCACCAAAGAAAATCCAGCAAGCACCAGGACAGTCTCCTAAAGTTGATTCAGCCGCGGGATTTGTGGACCACCAATGCAAAGCTTCCTCAGGCAGATGTGAGTGCATCTGCATGCTCAGTAAGATGAAGACTTTTGGAATAATGCCTAGTGTCAAGAAGGGCAGCAAAGAAGCAACTTCTCCAGGAAAAACATCAGGGACAGACTGATATTCTGCAAAAGATACAGGGATTGGACTGCTGAGGACTGGTAATTTTCTCTGATAAATCTCCTTTCCGATTGTTTGAGCCATCTGGAAAACAGCTTGTGCGGAGAAGAAAAGGTGAGCGCTACCATCACTCATGTGTCATGCCACCCGTAAAGCATCCTGAGACCAATCATGTGTGGGGTTGCTCCTCAGCCAAGGGAGTAAGCTCATTTACAATTTTGACCACATCCATGAATAAAGAACACATCCATGAATAAAGAATGTTAACAACACAACCTCAGAGAGCAATTTCTCCCAACCATCCAGGAGCAGTTTGCTGACAACCAATGCCTTTTCCAGCATGATGGAGCACCTTGCCATAAGGCAAATGTGATAACTAAGTGGCTCGGGAAACAAAACATCCACATTTTGGGTCCATGGCCAGGAAACTCCCCAGACATTAATCCCATTGAGAACTTGTTGTCGACCCTCAAGAGGCAGGTGGACAATCAAAAACACACAAGTTCTGACCAACTCCAAGAATTGATCATGGATGAATGGGCTGCAATCAGTCAGGATGTGGCGCAGAGTTTAATTGACAGCATGACCGGGAGGACTGCAGAAGTCTTGGAGAAGAATGGTCAACACTGCAAATATTGACTCTTTGGATAAACTTAATGTAATTGTCAATGAAAGCCTTTGACACTTACAGAATGCATGTAATTATACTTCAGTGTACCATAGTAACTATAGACAAAAGTATCTAAGAACACTGAAGCAGCAAACTTTGTGGAGACCATTACTTGTGTTATTCTCAGAACTTTTGACCAGTTGCAGGTGTTGTGCGTCTGAGCGTCTTTCTTGTTATCTCGTGTCTTGTTGTATTTTAATACAAACGTTAACTGTTTTAATGATTGGTATTAGTACTACTGTTGCACAAGGTCACTGATTATGTAGGTCCTTTTCTTTTGCTTAGGGCCTTCGCCATTCCCAAGCAATCAGGATTCCATTCTCTCTGGAGTTCCTCTTGAGGCTTCAATGGAATAGACAAGTGACAGATTACTTTAAGGACAAATTGTCATTTGGTGCATTGACACCAGATGCGATGCCCCATGACAAGATGTACTGTATATACGAGGATACAAGCCTGGGAAAGTTAATGTCAGGAAACCTGGAAGAAGAGGTGGTGTCCGAGGGCGGATTAGTCAACAACTACTGAATAATCGCATCCCTCTGCCTTCTATGATACTACCTAATGTGCAGTCTAAGAAATAAAATAGATGAGTTGAAAGCAAATGTCAATAATTTACAGGAATATCTAAAAAGCCTGTATTATGGTGGTGATAGAAACTTGGCTCAAAATTATGGAGACAGATTATTCCCTGGAAATCGATGGCTTCAGGACTTCTATTTGACTTGATTACGACTGTGAGGTAACGGGGAAGGCTCAAGAAGGTGGCATTTGTTTGTAAATAATCCTCAGGTGGTGTAGCAACTTTACGCTAAGAAAACGTGTGTCTAGCTGACATAGGGTTACTCTCTGTATCGCTTAGGCCCGACTACCTCCCGAGAGAATTACCTCTGTTTGTTACGGTGGTCTTTACCCTAAAGCAAATGCCAAAGCAGCAGCACTCAATATTAAAAGTGACACAATAACTGCAATCTCTATCTCCAGAGTACCCCAATTTTATTATGGGAGATTTTAACCATTGTAAATTAAAGGGCACATTATCAGGTTTTTATCAGTATGTCTCATGCCCTTCTCGTTATAGTAAAACTCTTGACTTGTGTTATGGCTAAATTAAGGGGGCTTATAGATCTGTTGGTGGACCACCACTTGGATCTTCAGATCACAATGTAGTACACCTTTTACCAACCTAAGACTGTGCTTCAGCATGAGCATGTTGTGATGCGTAGGGATAAGGTTTGGACAGGGGATAGTTCCATTTCCCTTCAGGGCTGTTTCGAGTGTACAGACTGGTCAGTGTTCCTGGACTCCTCTGATGACATAAATTAACTTACTGATGTGGTGTGTAGCTATGTTACATTCTGTACGGACTCTGTGATCCATACCAAGGAAGTCAGAATATTTCCAAATAATAAACCCTAGGTTTCAAAAGACTTGAAGAGTTTAAGTCAAAGGAGAGCAGCATTTAATAGAGGAGATATAGCAAAGGTGAGAGAGTTGAGGAAAGAGGTAAGGGCTGAAATTAAGATAGCAAAGTTTAACTACAGGGACAAAATAGAGACATATTTTAGAAGTAATAATCTAAGAACTGCTTGGAATAGCATGAAAAAGATGACTGGATGTCACGTAAGAGGCCAGTCTGGAAGGTTAATTCTGACAGTCAATAGCTGATAATAATCATTCAAACTAAGGTTTGATAAGCAAGATTTTAATAAACAGATAGAGGAAATGAGGTGTAAAATGAAAGGCCCCGTCCACACGAACACAGGTATTTCTAAAACCGCAGTTCGTTCTATGTGGTTATGCCGGTCGTCCACACGAAAACGCTGTTTCAGGTCACAGAAACCGAGCTTTTTGAAAACTCCGGCCAGGGTGAAGTTTTTTAGAAACTCTGGTTACAGTGTTGTCGTGTGGATGGTGAAACCAAAGATTTTGGCACGTGACGTCCGAGTGCGCGCTGTTCTCTGTTTAACGTCATTGTGCGCCACGATCTCCATTGTTTACATGAGGAGAATTTGTGCATAAAAAATACAATTTAAAAGAGTTGGTGCTAGGGATGCTCATATTTACCGTTTAACCGTTAACCGAAAGTAAAACATTTGACCGATTAATATTATCAACTAAACGGTTAAGAAGTTTTGTATTTTTTACGTATAGCCTACATTAGTTAAATCACGTGGCGCGTTGACACGCGGAACCAGAGCCTGGCGCTTCGTTTTGAAAGGTGGGGAGATATAGGTAATGAGGAGCAAAATATACCGGCTGCCTGTTTTGCGTCTGCAATGCGTTCTTCATTTAAAATGACAACCCTTGGACATTTATGATGACTGTGATATTAACTTAATTTTTTTCATGTACAGAAACGTATAACGCTATCGTATTGGGAAGCATATATTATTTTATCGGCTATAATTCATCATGCTCCTGATGCATTATAGCCGACAAAATATTGTTACCTTAAAAACAACACACACAGTGATTGACAACACGCACTTTATTTTCGGAGAGGACCGTAATGGTAATTTCAATGAAATGGGTGCGCTCGGCAGATAATGTTAAAGGTACAATATGTAATATCAATCGAAACAATAACAAAATACATACTTTGCATTAAAAGCAAACATCACTATCCTAACTTATACGCAAAGCTGGTGCACCCGGCAGTAGTTGTTGATCTGTTCTGTATGCTGTTTAGACATTAAAACTAAAACATTTTTATATATTTAACGGGTTATAGACACTCGTCAATTTAATTTTTAATTTAAAGTCAATTGAATCTTATAATCTTATCAGTTAACGGTTAATGAGTTCCGGTTGTCGGTCAAGAAAATTACCCGAAATGAGCATCCCTAGTCGGTGCAATGGCGGACGTAGCCAAAATATTGCTGCTAATAACTGTGCTTACAGGGCTTATAACATGTATACCGATACATGCACAGTTATTGCTTTACATTGCTGAACAGAGGCGTCAGAATGCAATACTCCTCAAGTCACTGCTTATGGCTCAGTCCCACGACACAGACCTCACCGGTTTTGGACAAGAACTACCGGAACTATCGCTTTCAAACCAATAAAATGCCATTTCGAAGAAGGTACAGCAACGTCTCTCTAACTCTTAAAAGGTGTGCACCAAAATTATGACTCTGTTTTATAGAACTTTTATTCAGTCAGTGATGACCTTTTGTGTTGTGGTTCAGGAATCTAAATCTGGCTAATAAGAACAGGCTTGATCGGCTTGTTGTAGTGGCCAGTAAAGTAATTGGGGTGAACCAAATTCAGCTTTCTGAGATTTATGTTAGGCAGGTCATAAGGAAGGTTTGCATGATTCTGTTGGTGTCTCTTTCTATACCCAATATGGCAGAGTACTTCTAGCTAAATGTAGCCAATGTTTTAAAACAACATCAAAAGCTCTAGGTAAACACTCGCCAGGACAAGCAACAACTTTAGTTGTCGCCACGACTGGTTTTACTTGTTTACTTTTTTAAAGTAGGATTGTACAACATAGGCAGCCAGACAGTGTGTTCTTATATTTTTTGACCGAACAAAAAACTAGCTACATTTTTTGTACATTCAGTATAGTTGCGCTTGTACACACTTGATTGGATGACACGTCTTTGCTTCAGCCAAAAATGATAGAATAACAGACTAGAAGCTTTAAAAGGCTGGTGCTTGAAATCATTGTTCTCACTCTCAACCATGGTTTCCTGCAAGGAAACACATGTCGTCATCATTGCTTAGCACAAAAAGGTCTTCACAGGCAAGGATATTGCTCCTAGTAAAGATTGCACTTAAATCAAATGTGATCATCAAGAACTTCAAGGAGAGGGGATCAATTGTTGCGAAGGCATCAGGGTAACCAAGAAAGTCCAGCAAGCACCAGGACAGTCTCCTAAAGTTGATTCAGCTGCGGTATCTGGGCATCACCAGTGCAGAGCTTGCTCAGGAATGGCAGCAGGCAGGTGTGAGGGCATCTGTACACACAGTTAGGCAAATACTTTTGGAGGAAGGCCTGGTGTACTCCGAAAACAACACATCCTCCGAGAACAACTTCTCCCAACCATCCAAGAACAGTTTGGTGAAAACCAATGCCTTCTCCAGCTTGATGATCATCTTGCCATTAGGCAAAACTGATAACTAAGTGGCTTGGAGACATAAAATTGAATTTTGGGTCCATTACCAGGAAACATCCCAGAACTAAATCCCATTGAAGACTTGTGGTCGATCCTCGAAAGGTGGGTGGACAAACAAAACGTCAAAAATGCTGACAAATTCCAAGCATTGATCATGCAGGAATGGGCTGTCATCAGTCAGGATAATTGACAGTAATTGACAGTATGCCAGGGTGGATTGCAGAGGTCTTGAAAAAGAACAGTCAACACTGCAAATATTGACTCTGCATGTAATTAACAATAAAAGCCTTTTACACTTATGGACTGCTTGTAATTATACTTCAGTGTACCATAGTAACTACTGACAAAAAGATCTAGGAATGAAGCAGCAAACTTTGGAGACCAATACTTTCTCAGAACTTTTGACCACAACTATAGGTCAATGAACATTAATCTACAATGAAAAAGAAATTAAATGTTATGTTAAATCTGGCATTTTCCCATGGCTGTGACACAAGCAGTATATCATGCATTAAGATCACAGTAAAACATCTGCACTCACATTACAGATACAAACAAACTCATTTGTGAATATTACTGTTGTGATCTGACATATGTATTGCATTGATAGTGTGAAATCTACCATAATGCAAGGAATAGCTGCAACTGACCTTTCATCACTTGCCATTAAAGAGGCAGCGTGCTAATGTGTGTAATGCAATGGCAGTAAACTGACTGCCTTATATATCAGCCGCGGTCAGTTGATCTTAATTGGGGAGGACAGGCTCGTATTACGCTCGGGACCGGATTGAATGGAATGGTGCGCAACGCACAAAACCCAGTGTTTTTTTGTTTTGCACACTAAGAGCCACCGACCGCGGCTGATATATAAAAACACACACACACACACAACTTGTGATATCATTTTTTGGCAATATCACCCAGCCCTAGTACGAATACCCCACATTCATAACCTTTCATTCCCAGACAAAAATGTGCATCCTGGCTTGTAATGGATATTTTTCAATATATTCAAAAAACAACTTAAAGAAATGCAAATTAAGCTACTGGTGTTTCTCTGGCAACTGCAGAGAGATGTTTGCTTGTAGCTACTGACTGCATTCATGCCCAACAGTACAGTAGGTTATTAGACAACTATCTGATGTTAACAGGATCGAGACTGTAAACAAAAGCATTTAAAGCAGACATTAAAACATGTGGCATTTCACTTAACATACAGTGCCAAAATATTCGGCCCCCTTGAACATTTCAACCTTTTGCCACATTTCCGGCTTCAAACATAAAGATATAAAACTGTAATTTTTTGTGAAGAAGCAACAAGTGGGACACAATCATGAAGTGGAACAAAATTTATTGGATATTTCAAACTTTTTTAACAAATAAAAAACAGACAATTTGGGCGAGCAAAATTATTCAGCCCCTTTACTTTCAGTGCAGCAAACTCTCTCCAGAAGTTCAGTGAGGATCTCTGAATGAGCAAATGTTGACCTAAATGACTAATGATGATAAATAGAATCCACCTGTGTGTAATCAAGTCTCCGTATAAATGCACCTGCTCTGTGATAGTCTCAGAGGTCCGTTGAAAGCACAGAGAGCATCATGAAGAACAAGGAACACACCAGGCAGGTCCGAGATACTGTTGTGGAGAAGTTTAAAGCCAGATTTGGATACAGAAAGATTCTCAAAGCTTTAAACAGCCCAAAGAGCACTGTGCAAGCAATAATATTGAAATGGAAGGAGTATCAGACTACTGCAAATCTACCAAGGCCCGGCCGTCCCTCTAAACTTTCAGCTCATACAAGGAGAAGCCTGATCAAAGATGCAGCCAAGAGGCCCATGATCACTCTGGATTAACTGCAGAGATCTACAGCTGAGATGGGCGAGTCTGTCCATAGGACAACAATCAGTCGTATACTGCACAAATCTGGCCTTTTTGGATGAGTGGCAAGAAGAATGCCATTTCTGAAAGATATCCATAAAAAAGTGTTGTGTAAAGTTTAACACAAGCCATCTGGGAGACACCAAACATGTGGAAGAAGGTGCTCTGGTCAGATGAAACCAAAATCGAACTTTTTGGCAACAATGCAAAGCGTTATGTTTGGCGTAAAAGCAACACAGCTCATCAACCTGAACACACCATCCCCACTGTCAAACATGGTGGTGGCAGCATCATGGTTTGGGCCTGCTTCTCTTCAGCAGGGACAGGGCAGATGGCTAAAATTGATGGGAAGATGGATGGAGCCAAATACAGGACCATTCTGGAAGAAAACCTGATGGAGTCTGCAAAAGACCTGAGACTGGGACAGAGATTTGTCTTCCAACAAGACAATGATCCAAAACAGAAAGCAAAATCTACAATGGAATGGTTCACAAATAAACATATCCAGGTGTTAGAATGGCCAAGTCAAAGTCCAGACCTGAATCCAATCGAGAATCTGTGGAAAGAACTGAAAACTGCTGTTCACAAACCCTCTCCATCCAACCTCACTGAGCTCGAGCTGTTTTGCAAGGAGGAATGGACAAAAATTTCAGTCTCACAATGTGCAAAACTGATAGAGACATACCCCAAGCGACACACAGCTGTAATCGCAGCAAAAGGTGGCGCTACAAAGTATTAACTTAAGGGGGCTGAATAATTATTCAGTTTTTTATTTGTTAAAAAAAGTTTGAAATATTGAAATATGTTAGACGATGATCATAAAAATACTTATTTAAAAATTAATTTTACACATATAAGATGTTGGTAACCATTTTCTAAGCACATTACACACCAGCCTGTGCCTTGCTAGGAAATAACTCCTCAGTCTGTTGTGTGCAGACGCGGATTAATGCACAGGCTTGCGTAGGCTGCAGCCTAGGGGCCTCACGTATGCAGGGGCCTCGGTTGGCCAACCATTTTTTTGTTATTTTAAATTTACTTCAGCGCGAACAAAAAAATACCCTAATAGCTTGTTTGCATATGACGTCATGTCACTGCGTTGCCATGGCGCGAAATACAGATGGACGGCATGAAGTGATGCTACATTTAGGAAGCACTATAACAAACTGAAAATGCCTATGTTTTGCGTTGTTTATGGTTGCTCAAATGATCGATCAAACAGAGAAACCACAAGGAGTTTTTATCGTGTACCAAAGGTTGTTGTTCATAAGGGGAAAAATGCCAGAAAAACGCCGGAAAAAATGGCTTGCAAACCTACGTCTACGGTCGGAGGTAATAGAATCGGAAAATGCCTGTGTGTGCAGTGATCACTTTGTCAAAAGTGCATAACGTGTTCGTGTAACGTACCAGTTGTATTTTGCTTGGTTCATCCATGGATGTGCACTGGCGATAGCCTAAGCAATACATAGAACAAGCAACACGTACTAACAGCTAACAGTTATACAAAATACAGGTGAAATTAACTAAATCATCTGTACCTACTGTACTATTGGTTATAGGCTATGCTCATATAATTTAGATCTACGAAGAGCTATTCCTTAACATTGGCAACACAACAGTTGTGTGAAAAAACAAAACCAAAGTTTCCACACATCAACATTGTGCACAAATTGAAATTCAATATGCAATGCAAGCTCTCGGTCATGTTACAATAGAAAATCCATTGACCCAATATTTTGACTAAAGGAAAGAACAATTTGCTGCATGTTATCCCTTCTCTCCCTCAGTCCCACATTTAGTGGCTCTCTTCAGCTGTTCCTACAAAGTTATGAACAATTCTGAATCGTTTGGTTCATGTGAC
This sequence comes from Umbra pygmaea, assembly GCA_016801145.1. Classification (NCBI taxonomy): domain Eukaryota; kingdom Metazoa; phylum Chordata; class Actinopteri; order Esociformes; family Umbridae; genus Umbra; species Umbra pygmaea. The sequence continues at coordinate 3,042 of JACXGM010025139.1, read as the reverse complement.
AATAAATACTTTAGACTTTGAACTTGAATTATTTACAGGCAAAAAGCCTAATGAAAAAATATTATTCCTGGACAGTACTATGTTACACAATCATTTCTTAAGATTGATCTGTACACACTTTCATCCAAATTAAACATGAGTGTAATTATTTAGCACTTAGGGAAGTTGGATGCGCAGGTGTAAAAACTAAAATCAGGGGTGAGGAGTAGACATGCAACTCAGATGTTTATAGTCTCAATTTTGTGGGTTGTTGAGTAGGTTGGATAGTAGATGGACGATAGTGAGCCAGAATACATAGTGAAGAGAGTGAGTGTGTCACTGAGTGTTTATTGCAACACGTACACTGCACACAAACATGCATTTCACCAACAGCTGGAGGAACATCCATATGCCGAAAGACTCCAGAAGCTCCAAAGAATGCAGAGATGTGTGAGTAAACCTCCACAAATTACACCCTAAATTATGCATTTCAGAAGTAACTGTGAATGTCATTGATATTTTACAGTAATCAGAGACCTATGGACAGGAGGTCGTAAAGAGACCTTGTAAAGGCCACTCTAAAATGTGCAGTTTTCAGCCAGCTCCGCAGCCTACTGAATTGCTTATTTTGCAATTGAATTGCAAATTAGTAGGCTGCGGAGTTGGCCGTGGTGCTGAATCCACCTGTTTTGGCTTTAAATGGCTGCCAGGGAGTTGTCAGTTTTGCTCCCTGAAACCATGCGACATCTGTGGCATTGTGCTGTGTGATGAAACTGGACATTTTAGAGTGGGCTTTTATTGTGGCCAGCCTAAGGCACACCTGTGCAATAGTCATGCTGTCTAATCAGCATCTTGATATGCCACACCTGTGAGGTGGATGGATTATCTCAACAAAAGAGAAGTGCTCATTAAAACAGATTTAGACAGATTTGTGAAGAATAATTGTGAGAAATGGGCCTTTTGTGTACATAGAAGAAGTCTTAGATCTTTAAGTTCAGCTCATGATAAATGGGGGCAAAAACAAAAAAAGTGTTGCATTTTATTTTTGTTCAGTGTAGTTACATTTCCATTGTGATTGTTTTGGGGCTGTGGAGGCAGAGGGTTATATCTGGTATTTTTTCCACTTACATCTCTGTTGATGTTAGTTTCAGTTGTAGTGTTTCTTCATCATAATTAAAGGGCTGATTCTAAGCACTGGGCCTTATGCTTGTTTGTATTTGTGTTGTCTGTAATGTTCAATTTCTCAGTTTATCTATGTGGTGTGGTGGTAATTGTCTTACTGTTGTGGTCCACCACTTGAAGCAATGTTAAGAAAACACTGTAATGTTGGCTGTTTCAATGTGTGTGTATGCCAGTTCACCATACTTGGGTGTGGACCATGTATGGCACTAAATACATTTTTCCAGTAAAGCACAATGATTAGGGGAGGGGGCTCACACAAAGAGAAGCCTAGGGGCCCCTGACCACCTTAATCCGCCCCTGGTCATGTGTTAATGCTTACATGCAAAACGAGATAATTACACTTTTGCCTAAATTTACAATAGCCTATACTTTCAATCGCCATGTTGCCACAGATGCAACACAGTCAGTATTCTATTTGCATAGTTGCAATATAAAGCACTTGTTCCCCGTTCTGTCAAAGTCAAGCCGGACCTCCACCAGACACGTCAGAATTTAGCACACATTATTTGTACTGGAGCTGTTGTGTGCATTTTACTGCAGTGTTTGCAAGTGTTCTTTGCATTAGCCGTCTCATTAGAATGTTGAGTAGATATTTTCAGCTTTCACTTTCACCCGGATGTATTTCATTAAAGCACCATTTCTACCAGGCTATTTGAATAAATAATTTTCTGGAGAGTGGAATCTATATTTAGCTTGTCAGTTGAAATACGTATACTGTAGCTTCCACTTTACAGTAAATTAGGTAATTCCTTTTTCAGTTATTACTTGAAATACCAACCAGATTATCAAAACTAAATTGCCAGTTCAATTGTATTTTTGTGATTTCTCCAGATTTTCCTCCCTTCCCTCTTTCTTCCCTCTAATCCTACCTTGTCTGCAGCTCCGCAACTCCTTTTACAGATCTGTGGAACGACGAGGGGCATGCACATGGTTCATCCAACCACATGTTGCTCGAGACGCCGATGCTTTTCGCACTGTTCACCCAACACAGAAACATTTAGTCTGATCATGCACAGGAAGATTGCGTTCACTGACTATACTTCTGTGACAGAATATACATGCGCCCGATTATAACACGAGGAGTCACTGGAGAGAAACGTGGTAGGATAGATAATCTGATCTAACCTAAATCCCGGGGAGCATTATGCCAACTTTGCGCTGCCTCATGCAGGAGGCTTCTGGGAAATTCAGAGAACCCATAGTCAGGCTGGAACCAATGACCATCGGAACATAGACTGTCCTGCAATGCAGCGACTTAGCCCACTGTGCCACACAGACCTCCCAGCCAGTTCAATTGCGACCAGTGTTGGGGATAAAGCGTTACAATAGCCACTTTCCGACCGGAGGGATTTTTGTAGTTCCTAGAACATAACGTTCCTATAACCCTTTTTTCCTTATGTTCCAACTGGAACGTTGATTGGTCCATCTTATAAAAGTTATGCTGTCTGTAAATAAAACCATGCCATCTGTGTTAGCAAAACATTACTTGAATTACTCGACTACGTGAATTACTACAAGAATGGACAGAATCCTGAACTCGAAAGCCGTTCAAACTCCGTTATGAGGATCCCGGCAAGGCACAACAGGAACATTCAGATGGCCTCCTCAATGCTGGTTTGTTTATGTGGCGCTACGCTCAAGTCTAGTGGCGACGCTATAAAGACCGTTGCGGTGCTTGCGTGTTCCCAGGTAGCAAAACTGATCCGGGCCGGATCTGGCCCGAGTGTCCCAAAATGTCTGGCCCAGATCCGGCCCCCAGATCCGGCCCAGTGTCAGATTGAATTACGGCCCGGATCTGGCCCGAGTACTCTGGCCCAGATCCGGCCCCCAGATCCGGCCCAGTGTCAGATTGAATTACGGTCCAGATCTGGCCCGAGTACT